>CATIWF010002552.1:0-25653 GCA_949630135.1 Balakata baccata | reverse complement strand
TATATCCTGAAAAATAGGGGAAGGATTTATACAATGTATTGAGTGTACAATAATTAACATGCAATCTATCACAATGTGCTCCTTGTTTGATGAGCCTTGTAACTTTTATCATCAGTTGTCTTCCATGTTGATCAGCTGTACTACTTGTGACTTCACTTGTATCAGCTATCTCATAGTGCGCTGCATCATTAAGGATTTGGTGTTGTGGCATTGAAAACAATGCATGCTGCCTTTGCCTTTTGCCATCTTTCAGCTGCATGGCAACTGTATTTACTCTGTTATCCCCCCTCTCTCCTCCTCCTCTCCCCTCCCCCCTGCAAGCTAGGAGGGAACAAATTATGAACATCTAGCTTGGCCAAAAATTTGGGAAACACGGGAGCAGCATGACTTTTGGTGAAAAAGTCTGCAATTTGAGCATGTGAACTGACGAGCAGCAGATGTAAGAAGCCACCCTTAACCTTCTCACGTACTATATGACAATCCAATTCTATGTGTTTGGTACGCTCATAGAAAACATAGTTATGAGCAATATGCATAGCAGATTGGTTGTCATAGTACATTAGTGAAGGTTGAGGATGAGAAACTTGAAGATCCTTGAGGAGATACTGTAACCATTGTATTTCACATGTAGTTGTGGACATCACCTGATACTCTGCCTCAGCAAATGACTTGGAGACAGTGGTCTGCTTCTTGGGCTTCAAAGAAATTAAAAAGTTCCCAAGGAAGATACAAAAACCAGTCACAGATTTCCTAGTGAGTAACTGGCCCAATCTGAATCCGAGAAGGCTTTTAACTGTAATAGACCAGCAGATGGGAAAAAAAAGGCCTTGACCAATGGAATCTTTCAAATACTGCAAAATTCGATGAACAGTAATCAAGTGGTGCTCTGTGGGTTTATCAAGAAATTAGCTCAAATGCTGCACAACAAATGCCAAATCAGGTCGTGTATTGGTCAAATACAAGAGCTTACCCGCAAAGGATAAGAAACAGTAGACTTGTGCCTAGAACAAGCCATTGGAGTTTTGTCTAGCTTACAACTAAGAAACCCAACATCATTTAAAATTACTAAGTATATTTTCGTTGGCAAATGCTAATGCCTGTTTTGTTTCGGGCGACCTCGAACCCAAGGAAGTATTTAAGTTGTCGCAAGTCCTTGATTTTAAAGGTAGAGTGAAGATAAGATTTCAAAGTTGCTATCTCTTCCTAAGAGTCACTAGCAAGGATGACATCATCCACATATACAAGGAGAGCAATAAAGGAAGAGCCAGTACGCTTAAGGAAAAGGGAGCTATCAGTAGCAACCTGAGTAAAGCCCTTTTGCAACAAAGAATCTGACAATTTTGAATGCCATTTACGACTAGCCATAGAGGGAATTGTTGAGCCTGCATACAACATTAGGAACAGTACTATAAAAACCAGGTGGGAGCTTTATATATACCTCCTCATGTAGATCCCCGTGCAAAAAAGTGTTATTGATGTCTAATTGTTCAAGGTGCCAATGTTGGCAAGCAGCTACAGCAGGTAAAACTCTGATTGTGGTCATTTTTGCCACTGGAGAGAGTGTCAGTATAATCTACTCCATTTTGTTGTGTAAACCCCTTTGCCACCAACCTAGCTTTGAACCTTTCAATAGAACCATTAGAATTGTATTCAATTCAATACACCCATTTGCAGCCAATAGGAGTTTTACCTGAAGGAAGAGAAACTATATCCCAGGTATGATTTTCTTGCAAAGCATGCAGCTCAGTGTTCATAGCCTGCTACCACTCATGAGATTTAATAGCTTGGTGATAAAACTTAGGTTATACAAGGGTACTGATGGAGATACCGTAATTTTTATATGAAGGAGAAAGAAAAGAATAAGATAGAACAGTACAAAGAGTGTAAGGTGTACTTGTAAGAATGAGAGCAGTGGAATCAGACTGTGTATGCTGCATAGTACAAGCCAACAAACAATGATAGTCCTTCAGATATGTGGGAGGATAGTGAGGTCTGGTGGATTTTCTCAAATTGGGTACAGGGTAGATTGGACAGAAAAGGGTTCACTGAATGATAAGGTAAAAGAGTCAAGTTGAGAAGAAGATGGTTGAGGAGAAATGTTGGGAATGGAATCGGTGTAGTTGTAAGGAATAGGAAGAATAAAATCCGAGGAAACAGTGTTAGCAGATGAATAAGGAAAAACATCTTCGCAAAAAGTAAAATTTCGAGATATGATGATTTGGTTTGTCTGCAAATTCAACAACTTGAAGCCTTTGGTTCCAGGTGGGTAGCCAATAAAGATGCATTTATATGCTCTAGGAGCTAGCTTTATTTGGTTATGAGCGAGGGTTGAAGCATATGCAAGACAATCAAAGACCTTAAGGTAGGAAAGGGCAAGTGGGTTGCTAAATAAGAGTTCATAAGATGTCTTATTATGCAAAAGAGGAGTGGGGGTTCTGTTTATAAGGTGTACAAAATGGGAAACAAACTCAGGCCAAAAAATATTTGGTAAATTTGTTTGAAACTTTAAAGCTCTAGCAACATTCATGATATGTTGATGTTTCCTCTCTACAACACTGTTGTGGAGTTTCAACACAAGAATTTTGTTGTATGATGTCATTTTGAAGATAAAATTGTGTCATACGAAATTCAAATCCATTGTCTGAATGAAGGCACTTAATTCCCTTATCAAACTGTATTTACAAAGTTATAGAACTATTCAATATGCTGCCTAGCTTCAGATTTTGATTTCATGAAGTAGATCTAAGTGAATCTACTGAAATCTTTTATTATGATAAGATAGTATCGAAACCCTTTCAAAGAAATTTCTGTTAGACCCTATATGTCCACATGAATCAGTTCAAAAATACTAACAGAACTGCTAACACTAATAGGTAAAGCTAGCTTTTTGTGCTTGGCAAAATGACAATTGTCACATGTATTATTCATCTTACTATCAATGCTAGGATCAATGCTTTTAAGTTGTTGAATTCGGTTGGAGGAAGTATGACCCATGCGATAATGCCAAAGGTCAATCAACTGTGAGTCTTTATTGGATGATGAAGAGAATATATTGTTAACTATTGAAAAAGGAACTTTCAAGGTGTAGAGGCCTTGACAAAGTTCAATTATACCAGTCGTCTTCCATGTATGCAAAGCATAAATGGTACACTGTTTGTCAGAAAACATGAGGAAACAATTATTTTGCGAGGTCAATTTACTAGCTGAAATTAAATTGAAATGGAATTGAGGAACAAAAAAGGTATTGTGTAAGACTAGATCAAGATTGATATGAATTGTTCCTGTGTAAGACACATTTGTGCTTTGGTTATTTGGTAACTTGATGATGCAATTGTTCACTAGTGTAAGATTTGAAAAATATGACGTAGAGCAACATATGTGATAAGTTGCCCATGTCAATGATCCATGGCTTATTATTGAAGGTGGTGACAGAAAAAGTTTTACCATAAGTGGCAATAGAATCTGAAGATTTGGCCTCAGCTATGTCATGAAATGGGACCAAAGTATTACTGGCAGCATTGGTAGTGATTGCTGCAGCTGAACTCTGTGGTTGTTGAACATTGGTAGGAGGATAAGATATCTGTCTTTGCTGGATACCAATTACTATCTTATCATATTGTTCCTTTGTGAGTCTAGACACATGTATCGGTTGCAATGGAGCAGAAAGTTCTGTTAAACAACCTGCACCAGCAGAGCTCCCTTCAACTTGGTTGGCATAACCTTGTGGTTTTTGTTTTGGGTTCATCCCAGGAGGATAGTTATGCTTCTTGGAGCACTTATCTTCAATGTGCCCCAATATGCCACAAAATGTGCAGAGAGGTTTTTTAACATTTCCATATTTACTCACAGCTTTGCCAATAGGGGAATTCATTTTTGGCTTGGAACTTCCAGAATTAAAGTTCTTATCCTTAAAGACACCTCTTCTACCTCCATTATAGGTACCTCTACCAGCACATATAGAGTGCTTATTATGATTAGCTATCTGGATTGAATTACCACCAATTGAAGACATAAATTGTCTCTCATGTTGTAAAACTAATGAGAAAACCTTGTTTATAGCCGGTAGTCGATCCATCAACATTATTTGAGATCACACTGTGGAAAAGCTTTCATTCAAGCCTTCCAAAAACCTCAAAACATAATCAGATTGTCGATATATTATCACAACAGTCAAAGCTCCGCATGAGCAACAAGGATTGCAAGCACAGTTATGTATTTGGCCGTAGATTCACCAGTTCGTCCCATACAGTTTTCAATTGAGTAAAATAATCTTAAATATTAAGCTGACCTTGTGAAAGAGAGTAGAACCCTTGTTGTAGATTTGCAATTCTAAATGCATCTCCTTGTGAGAATCTGTCCTTGAGATCCTACCACACATCGATCGCATTATCAAACTATAAGACTGACTGCGCGATCGACGAAGAAAGAGAGTGGATGATCCATGATAAAACCATCGCATTGCATCTACGCCATGCCTCATAAGTTGGATCTATGGACAATAGAATTGGAATTGATCCATCTACGAACTGAATTTTATTCCTTGAGAGAAAGCGTCATTTTCATCACGGGATCCTTTTAACAATGGCTGAACGAGAACCAAGCTTAGATTCTCATTTCCATGCACATAGTAAGGACTGGAAGGATTCTCTTCTAATCTTTGAGCCATTCTTGAAGAATTTTCTTCAAAAAGAAACACAACAAATGAAGGAAAAAGCTAGGAGAATATTTGCTCTGATACCATATTGCAAAACAAGAGAAAATTCCATTAACTGCCACTTGAAGAAGCTATGGCTACTTAAATAGATTACAAAAATAACTGTTTCCTAACTATATCATGAAAAATAGGGGAAAGATTTATACAGTGTATTGAGTGTACAATAATTAACATGCAATCTATCACAATGTACTTGTTGTACAACAGTGAGCCTTGTAACGTTTATCATCAGCTGAGCTTCCATGTTGATCAGTTGTACTGCTTGTGACTTGACTTTTATCAGCTGTCTCATAGTGTGCTGCATCATTAAGGCTTTGGTGTCGTGGCATTGAAAACAATGCATGCTACCTTTGCCTTTTGCCATCTTTCAGCTGCATGGTAGCTGTATTTACTCTGTTACCATTATTTGTGGAGGAAGTGATTTAGATTGTTTGTGATTTTGTTGTGCCTCCTGCTGTTTAGTTTTCTAATTTATCTAATTTTTTACATATATGATATCTTATTGGTCTCAAGGAGATTTGAAGTTCTATGTTGTTCTTGATTGTGGAAGTACTGGAACTCGAGCTCATGTATATCAAGCATTTATTGATTAATTCTTTTTTTTTAGTAATTAGTAGTTGACAATTGGTAAATATGTTATTCTTCTTCCTCTTGGTTCTTTTTTCTTTTTAAATCACCAAGTTATACCTAAAATATTTACATGGAATTCCTAAAAATATACCAAAAATATTCACAAAGTATTTCTAGTGAATTCTTAAAGAATTCACAAGGTATGCTCAAAATAATTACATGGTATAACCGAAATATTTCTATAGAAATCTCAAAGGTATACTGAAGATATTTCTAGAGAATTTTTAAGAAATTCCTAAGGTATACTCAAAATATTCTGAAGGTATACCCTAAGTATTTTCAATGAATTTCCAAAGGTATATTGAATGTATTTCCAAAATATTCTGAAAGGTATATCCAATGGTCAACAATGAATTGACAACTATTAGTGGAAATTTTGTGATACTTTGAATTTTGATTGGATTCTATTGTTGTTCTTCTTTTTAATTATTCAATTGTTCTTCTTCTTCATTTATTCTTTTTTTGTGAAAATTGAACTAAAATATGTCTAAAATATACTGAAAGAATTTTAAATATATACTGTCTAGGCACATTTTGTGGTGACTTTACCATTATAATTTTAGAAAATTGTTTAAATTGGAAAAAAAACTTTTAGCAACGAAAAAAATGTAAATTTATATCCACTTTTTGGTAATTATTGATTTTTCATAACGTGCTTTACATTTAATTATTAAGTATTGAACTCGTCTTTAATTATTAATTGATTTTTATGTAATTTTTTATTAATTTATTTCATCTTATTATGATATTTTATTCATAGTGAATTATAGGAGTAATGTTTATATCAAATTGCTAATTTATCTATTAGTAAGAGTCATATATAAAATAGAAATAGTAAGTAATTTACGGTTTTAGTAATAATAAATTATGTATAGTAAATTATGATGATGAATTTATAAATTTTTTTATTCGAATTTGATTGTTTCTTGTTTTAAACTTGCTTGTTCATTGTTATGAATTTAATTATTCATCGTTTTGAATTTAATTGTTCATCGCATGTTGGTTTAATATTTATATTTTAATTGTACATCATTTTGAACTTAATTATTTATCTACTTGAATATGATTGTTCATTATTTTGAACTTGATTATTCATTGCATATTCATTACTTATAACATATTTTTATTACTTTTTATTACTTATTAAGTTATTTAATTATTTTATTACTTATTAATATTTAAGTTAATTAATTTAATAAATAATAAAATAAATAAATAAAATAATTTGATTAATGAATTGTCAATATCATTCAATAATAAATTAAATCATTAAATGATAAAATTAACTCAATTAACTAATACAATTAAATTGATGTGCTTGTACTAATTATTAGATATTGGATTCATCATTAATCATTATTGATTTTTATATAATTTTTTTATTTTTTATTAATTTATTTCGTCTTATTATGATATTTTATTCATAATGATTTATAGAGTGTATGTTTATATCAAAATCCATCAAATTACTAATTTATCTATTATTAAGAATCATATATAATATAAAGGCAGTAAGTACTTAACAAGGCAGTAAATACTTAACAATTATTTTGCATGTCTCCACTATTCCTCATTCATTCACGTGCGATACATGTGATTTTTAATAATCGGATTTATTATTATTAAATAAATATTAATAATAATCTTGTTTGGCAAATTAATTTTAGTTATTTTTAATTATAATGTAATTAAGTCAGATTTAATTTAAATATTAAAAGTTGTTAATTATATTTGATTCTTTTATCATACTATATACAAAAAAAACCATGTTATATTATCTGACTTATTAATTATCTTGTCCACTATATTTGTTAATTTATTTACTATATACAAATGATCATGTCTATTATATTTTTTTAACCTTGTCTTCCTAATATTTTTTTTATTTCTTTTTAATATTAGTTATATGTTTTTTATATATAAAACATAGTTATTTAGTTCTAATAGAATTGGACTTTTAATTAATGAATTATTAATATTATTCACTAATAAATTAAATTATTAAATGACAAAATTAAACATATTAACTAATACAATTGGGTTGGCTGCATTGCATATAATTATTAAATATTAGACTCGTATTATAATTTATATGAAAATTATTAATTTGTCTATTATTAAGAGTCATATATAAAATAGAGGTAGTAAGTATTTTACCGTCATTTTGTCTGTCCCCCTATTCTCAATCATCCATGAGCGATCGTGATTTTTAATAATTGAACTCATCATTAATAAATAAATTATTGTCCAACAAATTAATTTTAGTTACTTTTAATTATTATGCAATTAAGCCATATTTAATTTAAATATTAAGTATATTTGATTCTTATATTTTATATAAAAGTAAATTATATTATGCTATGCACGCCAAAAAACTTAACTTGTTATGTAAATGATTAAAATAATTTAGTTATTGAATTATATAAAAATTATTAAAAAATTTTAACATTTCAAATAATTTATGGTTATATTTGGATTGAGGAATTTTAAATAAATGATTTTCAACAATCCATGGATTTATGTTAAATCTGTCGTTTAGCTATTTAAAAAATATCAAAATCCATGAAATTTGCAAAATTCTTCATCCACCAAAATATTTCATTTTTGAATGATTTGATTTCCCACCTCCTAGATAGGAAAGTTCAAAATCTATGAATTTTGATCGATGAGGGATTGTTGCCATAATTTTTTTATTCCAAAATTGTTCATAATAAATTAATAACATTCCAAAACTACACTAATCATAAAAACAAAAATTATTTTTCTTTTAGTTTCAACTAATTGCTTTATTATTATTATTATTATTATTAAATTATTATTAAAAATATTTTTTATTAATGTAATTAAACATTATAACATATAATAATTTTATTTTTTAAAATTTTTAAGTATATAGTAGAATTGATTGTATATGCTTAATTAATAATAAATTATTAATATTTAATAAAGGGTACAATTAAAAATTAATTATTAAATCCATGAATTGTGGTTATTGAATTAAATATAAGTGTAAGAGTAATTATATCATCAATCCACGTATTTTAATAGTCAAGTCAAACGATGAAATTCTTAAAATCCAATGATTTTATAAAATTCATAAATTTTAAAATCTCTCAATCTAAATGGAGCCTATAAGAATTATAATCAATATTTTGAAACTTATATTATACATTTTGTAATTTAGTTTAAACTTACCATTATATAAATTCAATATATTAGTAAAAACCGTTAGTGTTGTATTTTGAACGATATAGTACATTCCTAATATATTTTTATTAAATATTTTTTTTATTTTTAATATTAGTTACTTGATTATATATATATATATATATATAAGGTGACATTGACTAAAAAATTATTAATATTGTCAATCCATAAAGATAATTAGTAGAAACAAAATGCAATATGACATAAATAAATCAAAGGTAGTTATTTGATTTTTTTTATTTTTTATTTTATATATATAACATAATTACCTAGTTTTAATAGATTTGGTTAATGAATTATTAATATTATTCACTAATAAATTAAATTATTAAATAACAAAATTAATCCAACTAACTAATATATATATATACATATTAATATTTATTATTTTAATTTTTAATATAAAAATATTCTTACTTTTAATTATATAACAAAAATATCATATTATAGATTAATTAGACATAATTTACTATTAATTTAAAAATAAACAATTTGTTTCATTTATTATAAAATATAGTTACTTAGTCGTAATAGAATTAAATTTTTAATTACTAAATTATTAATATTATTTACTAATAAATTAAATTATTAAATAATAAAATTAATTAATACAATTATATTAATTTTTTAATAAATTTATGTGTTTCGTTATTTCCACATCATATTAGCTCCGGCCAGAGTTATTTATTAAACCTAGGGCCAAGGTTACTAATTTATTTAAAGTTAGGTCTCCAAAATCTGAAAAGAAATTGGGGGCCTAACGCTGCCAAATTTTCATTGGATTTTTCAAGTCTAAACTAAATAAGGGAAAATTACGCAATGGGTCATAAAACTTGGATCATTCCGATAATTTTTCTATTTTTTTAAATTGAATCAAATAAAGAATATTGTTAGAATATATATAGTTTTTAAAATAAAATAAATAAAAATGAAAAGTGAATTATTTATAATATAATAGAGATCAATGGTAGAGTTCTATTCACTTGAGAGGCTATAGTTCTTTTAACTTTTTAAAATTTATGTAATAGAACATAAATTTATATTATTTTTTAAGATTTATCTCCTAACAAATGATATTATAAGTTTATTTTTATATTTTGAACTTAGTTTCGAACTCTTTATATTTTCTTATTTATACTTTTAACTTTTTATCCTCTTTAATTTAAGGAAACTGATCTCGTCATTGATTGAGATGAAAATTTAAAAACATTTAGGAATGCTCTTGAGTCTTACTTGCATGGAAGGTCATTCCCTCAACTTATGAAGTTTAGGTGTGTGGTTGGCTTCCAACTATTGAAATCTCTTTAATTTTCTATGAGATATTTTTTTTCTCATCATTTTAAAGAAAAAAAGAATCTTAAAGTTATATCTAGCACAGTAGCACTTTTTTCTTCCCTTTTATTTTATTTTTCTCTTAGCATCACATGCCATTGACACAATATTAAATTAATAAAATTAAATTGAACATAAAAATTAAATAACTAAGGAGTTGATTATGAAAACAAATACATAAAACGATATGTACAAAAAACTAATCCTATAAAAAAGGATTAATTACCAATAAATACTCAAATTTTATATTTGTTAATAATTTTAGTTCAAACTAAAAAAATTCTATTTTAATTCCTTAACTACGTTTTTTCTAAAATGTCTTTTGGTAGAAATTTCCAGCCGGATATGCATAACTTACTTTTTAGGGGCAAATCTATAATTTTTTTAAAAAAGTGAAGGATTAAGTTTGAAATTTAAAAAAAAAAAATCCCATAAACACTCATCTGGTAAATGAATAAATGTTTTGGAAATTTTTTGGAAATATTTTGGAAATATTTTGAGAATATTTTAGTTAAATTACTCAAATTTTCACTAAAAAAAAGAAAAAAAATTAGATGAAATAACACAATATTTCCAACAAAAATCCCACTGCAACATAATAATTGAGTTTATTAATTCACAATATTTAGAGGAATACTTAGAGGCATCATATAACTTAGGGAAATTTTCATAAATACCAAAAAAAGGACAAGTATTTATAGTTTTGCCTCCCACCAATGTTTTTTTTCTATTAGAAAGATGGAGTACTAAGAAGGGGATGAATTGGTGGTAAATAGAAATTTTCAGTTTAATAGATTTTTTAAGTGTTTGAGTAATGTGCAAATAAAACATAGAAAGTAAAGGAGAAAAAAAAGATTGCACACAAGAATTTATAAAAGTTTAGGTGTTAACAAAACATAATTCTCTCCCTAAACGCAATTGGGAGTTCTACTATCTCAACTTGAGATTACAAGAGAGTTTCCTAGCTAACTCACAACTAGAAAGTTTTCCTAACTCACCGATAACTAAGTGTTTTCTCAAGTCTCACACCGAACCTAAATTTCTTGTATTTTGAACAGACTCAGACACAACCCAAATAAGAGTTTTTCTTACTAGGATCACTCTTACAACCTATACCCAAGTGTTTAAGGTTAACACTTCAACCTTTCTTACAAAAGAGATGAGAATTAAAATTGCAAGAGTTTTTAGCACACTTAAAATCAAGCTCTTATGTTCTAAGGCCTTTTGGACGTCTATTTATAGTGTTTACCTTCCAATTAGCCATTACATATGGTGCCAAAACTATTTTTAACGTTTTAAAAAAGATTAACTAAAAGTTGTCTAACAGAGACAGTTTTCCGGTTGGGAAATTCATATATTTGTTGGAGCCTTATACGTGGCAGCCTTGGATTTGTCCTTTTCTTCAACGGCTAGTCTCAGTCAAATTTTCCAGTCGAGAAACTATATTTCCCAGTCAAGACAACTTTCTGGAACTTTTACAATGCTAAAGTCGAGCATTTCCTGAGGGGTAATTTTTTGTCCCGAGGGAGAACCTTTTCTCAAGGGGGAACATGCCTTTCCCGAGGGGGAAACTGCATGTCCCGAGGGAGAAACTATCCTTCAATTTTTGACCTATTTGTTCACTAAGCAAATCAAATCCAATTGACTTGAAATTTTGTACACTATCAAAACAACATTAGATGAAGACATTAGTAACATTTAATTTGATTGTCAAGATCAAAATAGAGATCAATCACCCTAAGGTCAACAATCTCCCCCCTTTTTGATTTTGACAATCAAACTAAACAAAATAATAAAATTGAGCATCCAAAAATGAAATTAACATGTTCAAAAACAATTATGTCAAGTTTCAAGTCAATCTATCAAGTTCCAAAGATCTCTCCCCCTTTATGTTCTTACATTTTGATCTCTCCCCCTTTATGTTCATACATTTTGCTTATGATTTCTTAAATTTCTCCCCCTTTGTCAAGATCAAAAAGAATATAAGCAAGTATAGCATAAGATCAATCACATAGGGCATAAAGAGAAAAGATAAGAGGGAATATTAAAAATTTTAAACTACATGATACCAAAAGATTATGCTACATAAAACAATCCTTTAACAAGGATATGAAAATAACTAATGTTATCAATTGCCAACAAATGATATCAATTGTTGATTGCGCAAACACATATCAAAAGCATAAATATATCTTTTTAACACATAAAATATGAGTTTAGAGGATGCTTATTGATATGAAGACCGTTCTATGATCTTGAGGCACTTTTTCATAGAGATTCAATTCTTCTCTTATGAACTCTTCTTTAAGTGGCTCCCCCTTACTTTATGCCAAGATTGAGTTTAATGGGGTTGATCACTTGAGAGAAGACATTTTGACCACTTATGGGCAACATACAGAAGAATCAAACAATTTTCGATACTCATTTAAATTTGGGTCCATGGGGGTTAGCTCTAGAAGCTCAATGAGCCTTCCGTATAAAACAATGCTTGTTTATGTGCCCTAATCTCATACAATAGTGGAATTGCTTAGAGTTAAATGTTTCTTGCCACTTTGCATGGGGCTTAGGTTTCACAACATGAAAAGAATGTGAATGTGAGCAAGCACAATGTTGTGTGGTGTGTGAAATCTTAGGGGCATGCCTCTTATACAAAAAGGCATGGTTGGTCTTCTGAGGTTTCTCTCTTGGACCATGTGAGCTTTTACTACTCTTCTTTTGAGTAGTGGCTTTGGTGTGTACCTTGCCTTTGGCTTTAGAGCTAATTACCTCAATGAATGAGGTTTGTGGTGTGCTAGCCTTAACAAATATTGAGCTAGCTGGAGATGATGATGTTGAAGCTCCATTGAAGCCTAAACCATATCTCACTAGAGGAGGTCTTTGAGATACAATAAGTGTATCCAAATTTTCTTTCCCTTTATGAAATTTTGAAATTGAGTTTCTAAGCTCTTCAACTTCATTTTTTAAATATTATTTTCTTTAAGCAAAGAAGAGATTGAAGGTTTTGATGAAAGATCATCCAATGATTTCCTAAGAGATTCATTAGATGTTTTAAGCTCTAAAACATTTTTTTTTGTAGATCATCAAAATTATTTTTCAAATCCAAATACTTGTTTTTATGAAAAATACTTTTCTTTTTAAATTTCTCAATTTCAAGGTTCATAACTTCAATTAAAATATCATCATCATCGTCAATGTTATTAAAGGATTGAGATGTAGAACATACCTCATATGACTCCTCTTGTAACGCCATGAAGCAAGAGGTGGCAAATTCTCCTTCGCTTAAGGAGCTTTCATCACTTGAGGGCTCATGCCTTCTTTGCTTCATGTATGAACTCCTTTTGTGTGTTGAGTACTTGGAGGATTGATTGAAGTTATTACCATATCTTTTCTTTTCCTTAAGCTTTAATCTTCTCATAAGGTTGACAACCTCTTCATCACTATCTTCTTAACTCCTTTCCTCTTGGCTAGAGCTTTCATCTTCATAATACTTTGAAGTTGAAGCTTTGAAAGCTAAAGCCTTCTTCTCCTTGTCTTTTGCCAAAGCCATCTCATGTGTGAGAAGCTTGCCAATGAGTACATCAGTGGACATTTTACTTAAATCATCATTGGCTTCCTCAATGGCGGCAACTCTTGACCCGTACTCCTTGGTGGGAAGACTTCTCAAAATTTTGTTGTTGATATCTTCAAGCTTAAGGTGCTTCCCAGCCTTTCTTAAGTTGTTGATGATAGCAAGGAGTCGGTTGGTCATGTCGGTAATAGACTCAAAGGATTTCATCTTAAAAAGCTCATATTCATACATGAGCAATTGGATTCTCTTGGAATTCACTTGTTTGGTCCCTTCATAGTAATTCTCCAAGGTTTTCCAAATGCCATGAGTGCTTCTACAATGCAACACTTTGAGACTATCTTCTTGAGGAATGGTGGCAAGGAGAATTGTCATTGCTCTTTTGTTTCTTCCATTTGCCTTCTTTTGAGCATTAGACCAATCATCCCGAGAAATTTCTTCCTCTACACCTTCCACTTCCTTGTTTGGTGGCTTCCACTCCTTGTAGATAGTGTCCCACAAATCGATGGACTAACTATCCATAAAGAGCTCCATTTGAAACTTCCATTGAGCAAAGTTAGCACCATTAAAAATAGGGAAATGATTGCAAACTTCACCCTTCACCATCTTGATCTTTTCTCTCGCACTTAAACCTTGAATAGAGAGACCAAGGCTCTGATACCAATTGTTGACTTGTTCAATGAGGAAACCTTAACCAAATGTGCTGAAACTTTGAACACTATCAAAACAACATTAGATGAAGACATTAGTAACATTTAATTTGATTGTCAAGATCAAAATAGAGATAAATCACCCTAAGGTCAAAAGTCTGGATGCTGGCAACCATAAACTTGCTTATTTTAAGCATATTATCTCCACTAACAAAGAATGCATCCTTAACTTTTCTCAAGTCTTTAAGGATGTTCTTGACAATCACCCAAAGACCCTCACGGGATCAAATTGATATTCGCTCATTATACTCTGAGCTTAAGATATATTGGGCCTAGTACATAACACACATGATGGATCCAATAGCCAAAGCATATGGAATTCCATCCATGTTAGTCCATTTGTCTTATGTCTTTAGGACATATACACTTTGAGAGGGTAATCCTATCGGTTATAGGAATAAATTCTCTTTTGGACTATCCCATGTTAAACCCTTTTTAACATCATTGTTATGTAGACTAAGAAAGATCGAGTAACCTTTTAAATCTCTAAAGATCTTAATCCCCAACTTGTAGGTCACTTTTAAAATCTTTCTTTGGAGAAATTCTATAAGAGTCGCATATTGACTGTTTTAAGAACTTAGATGTCATTTCCTACAAGTAGTATGTCATCCACACACAATGTTAGGAACACAACAGCACTACCACTAACCTTCTTATAAAAACACAAGGTTCATCCATATTTTGTGAGAAAACAAACTCTTTGATTGTCTCACCAATTTGAAATTTCCAACTCCTAGATGCTTGCATCAATCCATAAATGGATTTTTTGCAATTTGCATCTCTCTTTTCCATCATTGGATGTGAACCCTTAGGTTGTGTAACGTACACATCTTAGGTCAGATTTCCACTATGGAAAACCATCTTCACATCCATTTGCCAAATCTCATCTTGATGAGTTGCAATGGCATTGAGTAATATGAAGATCTTGTGTTTCATAGGGCCTTACTATTACTTCATCTATGTGAATAATATATTTGGGTTTTGTCAGTTGATTCGTGTCTTGTTTAAGCATCTTGAAGTTCTTCAAGTTCGATCTTGCTCCTACTATTTTCTTTTAGAAGAAACCATTTCTCTTAAAAGATAGCATGCTTTCAAACAAACAACTTTTGTTCCAATAGTGATATCCAAATAATTCTTTTGAATATCCTATAAATAGACACTTGGTTAGGCTTAACTTCTAGCTAGTCTAACTTTGTCCCCTTCATAAGCAGGACAATCCTAATCTTTTATGTATAAAAGAATAGGCTTTATGTTATTTCATATCTTATATAATTTAACATCAACTGACTTATAAGTGACTTTGTTTAGTAAACAATAGTCTTAAGTGCATGACCCTAAAAGGAATTAAGAAGTCTTGTAAAGCTCAACTTAAACCTCTCCATGTCCAACAATCGTGTTGTGGCATATAAGGTGGAGTCTATTGAGATAAAATCTCATTATCTCTTTGATAACATTGAAACTATTGGCTTAAGTATTTTCCACTTTGATTTGATCTAAGTATCTTAATACTTTTGTCAAGTTATTTCTCTACTTCAATTTTGAATTCTTTGAACCTTTCATAGATTTCAAAATTTGCATTTCATTAAATACAATTACCCAAATTATGAGTGATCATTTATTAAGGTAATGAAGTATATAAAACCATTTATGGCATGCATGAACATTGGGCCACATAAATATACATCTATATGTATAAGGTCCAAAGGCCCATTAGAATGTTCACTATTTCTACTGAAAGGTGATTTTATGATCTTGTCTAATAAATAAGATTCACACGTGTCATATGGTTCATGATCTATGACCCAAAGTCACCATGCTTGTGTAACTTAGTCTTGTGACTCTCATTTATATGGCGAAGTTGTCAATGCCATAAAATTGATGGTTCAAGGTTATCAACCCTTTATATTTATATTTAAGGACAAAATTAGACATACAAATTCTATTGCATAATGTTTTAGTTTCATAAAAAAATATCATTCAATCATATAAAACAACGATTGCTCTTAATAGTTAAATGAAGAAATTTTGCTCAACTTTTAAACGAAATGATTTTCTTAATGTAACTTAAACAAACTAGCAATTGTCTAATTCTTAAAACGAGCTCACTAGGAAGTGTCAAAACGTAAGCTTATATAGCTAATGTGGCAACTTTTGTTTTATAGCCAAAAGACGAATGTCTCACTCTTCCACTTGAGCTATCTATTATTCCCTAAGTCTTGCATATCATGTATATGTTAGACCTACATTTGATATATAATACCTATGTATTAGGAACAATATTATCCTCAAACATCAAAATACTTCAAGTAGAAGGTGCATCTAATGTCTTATCCTTCGTAAAAGATGCCAGATAAGCTATCTAATTCCACTTCCATTTGCAACTCTTGCCATAATTGAAGCAAGTATCTTTTGGGTCGTCTCTTTGCCTTTTCCTATTTATCTTCAATGCATGATACATTGAGATGTCCCCTCTATCATCATAGAGCAGAAGAGCAATATAGATATCTCATGCCACTCAATATAGATATCTCATTATCCATCTCCCTCAGATGATACATAATGGTATCTTCTTCCATTTCCATGCTACTTTGAAGTTTGGATGACATAGAACTATTCACTATCATGCAAGAGCTTCTTGAATGCCAATTGTTCATAACATAGGCATCTCTAGTAGGAAGGGAGGAAAACGGCTCTTCCAAGATATCGGCAATCCTTTCGGATTTTGAGAACTATTCTCATTTTAAGCCAATCAAGGAAGTTCAGGTCAGTCAATTTATGTAACTCAGAGTTTAGCATAGATTCATATTAAATGATATGATTCTAACAACCTAGATGTAAAGAATGAGATTGTAGAAAAACATACTAAATGCATGATTATTAGGTCTTTTATAAATGCGCATTATGCTTCCACTATTTTATTACGAACCCATAGCCCTCACTATGAATTTGAGAGAACCCATTGGAAGTTCAGCTGGTGGTCAATATCCAATCTCAACTAAGAATGACCTTGAGTCAGCTCAACAAGCCACCTTAGGCCAATTAGTAAGTACCTCATATCAATTGCATTTTTCATGCAACTACCGAATCTAGTGCTATCAACTGTTAATGTGTGCACAAATCATTGGGCTATCAAATCTTGATATGTGTACATCATATGTACATTTACCCAACACTACCTCTAATTCACATTGACCTTGAGTCAGCTCAACAAATCATTGTAATTAGTTAAGTACAACCCATTAATCATCAAATCATATTTCGATGGTTTGAACATATTCTTGTACAATAGGCTTGAGTCAGCTCAACAACCCAAACTCTAAAAGAACTCTGGTTCGTCACCATATTAATGGAAGATATTAGACTTAATATGATTTAATAAGGGATTTTTATTTTAATTAGTCTCATCATACTTGGCATGCATAATATATCCATACATCACAATCTAGATATATAAGATAATTACACTAAATATATGGACATGATTATGGACATATCTAACATCAATCCTTTGAGCCATGAAAGGATTGATTAGGTCAAACCTAGGTACATGTATGAGATTGCAACTTGTAATAGAAAACAATTTCTTATTCTAAGTCTTCTTGTATTTGGCTCCAACTCTATGGCTTCTTGCTCCTTTGCACTTCAATTCTATTGTAATCCTATATAATCTAATTACATTAATTTTTCTTAAGAAAACCTCAAGTTACATTTGAGGGGAGTGAGATAAGAAAAGTTAAGAGAAGGCAGGAACTTGCAGGCCCTATCTACCAAAACAATATAATCCATGCATGATCAATCATATTGGTCTAGTCCATAAATAAGCTATCATGTCATTCCATACACCCTTAACATGCATTCTCTAATGCAAAAATAAAGGTAATCATAATAGTAACAATTTGGGTTCCCTCAAGTTTCAACATTTGAGACTTTATGTTTAATTATTTGGCCTTTAATGAAATTCATCATATAATCAATATTTAATCTCATTAAATTAGTATATGAATATTTAGAAACACTTTCCGAAGGGAAATAATGCTATTTAGGTATATATTTGATCATGTCAAATTAATTCCCAAAATTGCCAAAATAGTCAACTAGTATGCAACTTCCATAAACGAATTTGATCTTTTAATCACGTTAAAATTCAAATCCTAATATGACCAGTAGTTAATTCATAATTAAATTACCTTAATTGGAGATTAGTTTGATGCCAAGTAGGGTTCTACAATCCTAGTTTTAATTGCTTTCCAAAAACCTAGTCAAACTAGGATTAGAGAATACTTTCTTAATCTAAATTAAATTCTTTCTAAATAATTCCAAAAAATTCCAGAATACATCCTTGTCAACTTAGGTATCTTAGAATCAATTTAGAATAATTAAATTCGTTAATTAGACAATCCAAACATTGAAGAACTTAATTATCAAAACAGACTACACAAAATTGCCTATATAAACTTACATGGAATTTTGAGGACGATTTTAATTCAGTTTTAAAATAAAATAACATCAAAATAACTTCATTAATACTATATAAACATAAATTAAAGTGCAGGTCATACATTTACATCACAACGAATCAAACAACACAAAACAGTCCATCATATACGACATAAAACACAAGCCGGGTAGAGTTTAATTTATGCAATGATCAAAAACAAGTTTTTATCCAATTAAGTGGCTATCCAGAAGTTAAAACACATCTAAATATGTCATAAACATGTTTGATTAATCAAATTAACCAATCAAAACTGAACAGCCCCTCAATCAACTCAATTGACTATACAAGGCTTCACAAAACCCTAAAATTCTAGCTTTTATGCCTATTCAAAAATCATCAACAATAATTAATATCATCATATTAATCATCAACAATTCTAGCTTTTATGTCTGAATGAAATTTAAAATTTGAGGCCAAACAAAATTAAATTCGTTTTTAATGGAAGGAGGGAATCCAAGTTGTTCCTTTTACACAATTTTCATTGTCTCTTCAATTAATGCAAAATTAATTTACATAGAGTGGCTCTGATACCACTGTTGGGTTTCTAACATCCATCGCATGCATAGCATAGCAAAAAATTAAAATTTTATAAATTCTAAAACCAATGGATCATCCTATGTATATTAAAATCGGATATACCAACTACTCGGATGAAGATGATTACCTTGTTTTATTCTTTATCTTCTCCATGTTGTGACCTTGTTTCTTCTTGTTGGATTGTAGCAAACCACCAACATCCTAACTTGGATGTCTTTATTGATATCCATGCAAAGATGATGAAGGAAACTGGCTATGGCAATGAATGAACAAACAACCAAGGTGCTAGTATGGTTGAATATTCAAGAGAAAGAAGAAGAAGAGAATTAATTCTAAATTAATTTTCTCTAATGAGGGCTGCTGTATTTTCTGCCTTAAAATCCCTTTTATATGTATTCTATTTGCCCTAAGGCATAAGGAATCTAATTCCAAATAGGATACATAAAAAGGAGTCAAATTTGGACAAGGAGAACCCAATTGACAGGCTGTTGGATGCACGGGCATGCTGCCTGTGCGTTGGTAGGCCCACAGCGTGTAGCACAGGCCCATGGCGTATAGGCTTGCTACGGGCCCGCAGCGCACCGCTAGCCCATCCCGTTTCCGCGCTTACATTGAGCATCTCATGGTCACGATGCCTTTCGCCTCTAGGAAACTTTTCCACATCTGCAAAACCATTCAGTCTAAATTTTCTCTCTTAAACTTGAATCAAATCCAAGGCCTATTTTATTCTTTCATCACTCTTCTATGCATGTGATCCAATAGGTTCCCAATTATGTTGGCCACTCAATTTATCATATAATATTGACAAAGTCAAGAGCAGTGTCTAGCCACACAACATGACTTCCAATTGACCAGAAAGGTCAGTGGTCTGACTCGAACCCTTCCATCGAACAATTATCTGTGCAATTTATCCTTTCACCTCACTATACCCTATTTGGTTCAGAGTATGGACAATGTGTCAAATTCCACTAGACTGACTACATCACACCTAGTCCAAGTGATGTTAGTTTCTTGTCCATGAGACTCATTACTCTAATAAGATATGTCCTTGAAGACCATCTTCAAGATATGTCCACCTCACGCAAGGATTTCTAAGTAATGCTCTCTACAAGAGGCCACAGGTATACTCTCCTTCTATCAAGAGCGGTGAATTCCTTATTGGCTACTCAACTACTTTCTAATACCTCAAGCTATACCCAATCACCTCCCTAAGAGCGACCTCTAAGAGGCAACAAGGAATGGAGTCAAAGTATAGAATCAATATCCAAATAACCTTGAGCACCTTAAGTGTAAGGATACTTGCACCATTTCTATGATGAAACTATCACTGATATGATTGTCTCATGGCAGGTCATCCAACGTATTTGGCTACACTTAGCAAGCATCCACATATTAACTTTAAATATCTCATATCTATAGTTTATGAGATCAACTACTTGATCCAATCAAGAAGTATTACATGTGCTAGTCTATCTGGATTAACAATGTCTCATCTTTTTAATCCTATGACTAGGGATAATTTAGATATAAACACATTTACACATGATAGGAATCTCACCATCATGATCTCATCATGATTTCCTTCATGCTGTGTTATATATCATGGACTACATCATTTGGTTTAAGATCTATATCAATTCATATATGAATGAATACCAATATAATGCAAGAATGTATATATATGTATGTACATTAAGTGCCTATGGTGATTTCCTTTAGGGCACCTCTCTAACACCACTAACTAAGCCAATTTCCCAAAAGAAGTACGATTCACATGTACTCACCTATGGTTTTAGATATAAGGGCGATTGGCATTAATAATGGCAATCGCCTTTAGCACTATATGTGCACTTTTCATTGATATGAGTAAAGGCATCTTCATTTATTAAAGTTCATTTATAATATGAATTGATTAGATCTTAAATTAATTAATGAAGTCCACGATATAAACATAGCATGAAGAAAATCATGATGAGATCATGATATTGAGATTCCTATCATATGTAATTATGTTTATATCTAAATCATCTTGAGCCATATGATCAATGAGATAGGACATCGTTGATCCAAACAGGCTAGCACATGTTTTACTCCTTTGATTGGATCAAGTAGTAGTCCTTATAAACTATAAGCATAAGATATTTAAAATTACATATGGATGCTTGCTAGAGTAGTCAAGAACATCTGAGACCCGCTATGAAATTATCATATGGGTATTTTAAGCATATGTCAATGATAATTTCATCATAGCAATGGTGCAAATATTCTTAGACTTGACGTCATTCCTTGTTGCCTCTAGGAGAGGTCACTCGTAAGGCGGTGATTGGGTGTAGTTCGAGGTATTTGAAGATAGTTAGGTAGCCAATAGAGGATTCACTGCTCTTGTTAGAAGAAGAGTATATCCACGACCACTTGGCAGGATCATTACTGGGGAAACTTTGGCCAAAGTAGGATTGTCTCGAAGAAAGTCTTCAAAAACATATCTTTATGAGTAATGAGTCTCAGTGATAAGTACTAACATCACTTGGACTAAATGTAACTTAGTCAGTCTTGTGGGAGCTAACACTTAGACTATCCTTTGAACCGAGTGGGGTATAGTGAGGGTGAAAGGACCAATTGCACAGATATTGCACATGGAAAGGTTCGTAGTCAAACCGCTGACATTCAGTCAATTAGAGGTCACGATGTGTTGCTAGATACCGTTCATAACTTGCTCAAGATCAAGTGTTGATTTTAGTGGCCAACAAAACTGAGAACATAATGGGTCACATGCATTGAAGGTGCAAAAAGGAAGCAAAATGGGCTATTGGATTAGATTCAAAGGGAGAGAGAAAAGTTTGGTCCAAGCAATTTTCTACTCAGGAATGGTACATTCTCGAGCAAGACGAAGGTCACAGTCGGGACGTACCTGTTCTGATAGGAATCTGCTACTAGACCATAAGCACTTGTGTCCAATTAGGACATAGGATGTCACGACCAGGAATTGCCCGATTTGGGCATTTTCCAACAGGAATAGGTGTGTCCCGATCGAGACCGACATTAGAATAGGAAATCTAATATGATTAGGATCCTTTGAGCGAAGGTTCCAAACTAATTGCTCAATGACTATAAATAGTCCCTTTTGTGACATTCAGAAAGAGCTGCCCACAAAGAACAAAAGGTGTTTTCATTCTTCTCTCTCCTCCCTTGTATCTTCTCTTGCTAACACAAGAAATTGTGCAAAACTTATAGCCAAAAGGTTTTTGTATCATTCTCGTGGACTATCATTAGAGGTGATCCTAGGAAGGATTACTGTGGTTTGTGACAATCTGGTAAGATGAAACGAATGACAAAAGCTCTCGTAAAAGGTAATCTTCTTCAAACCTTCTATGATTGGATAATTGGTTAAGAATAAATGGGTTGTTCCATTAATTTGGGATTACAAAATTTTAAATTCCGCTGCGCTTGTATATGTGACATGCATGGTATAATTCCAACAACAATAGCGCAGATAATGAGCGGAGTAGCCACTGCAAATCTGAAGCCAACTTTGCAGGTTACAGAGTTGAATTCATGTTGGTATGCTCTCTCTTTATGTGTATACTTGAATTTTGCATATAGATGTGTCAATATGTTTGCTGGCATAAGTGTTTCTTTGTTTTTGATATTTTCTTAGAATGTTTGCTTTGGTCTTTGTTGTTTAACTTTTGATTTATTTCGTTTAGATTTTCGGTGCTCTAAATTTTATTATTTGTTCAACATAATGGGTTTGATTTTTAGATTTCGAATTATGGGGATTTCGTCTTTGGTTGGTGTTGTATCTGGAGTAGATGTAATTTGATTAATAGGTTTTAAATGTGAAATTGCAGCTATTTGTTTCATCACTTTCCTTTTCTCTTTTTAAATCTATATCTTCTTGTTTAGATTCACGGTGTCTTCAATGGAAGCTTTGCAAAAGCTTTCAAAGCAAGGCCATTAAAGTATTAGATGTCCAATTTGGAATCTCACGAACAAGTTTGAAAATGGTGAGCATGGACCTTTATAGATGTCCAATTTGCTTTCAATCTGCATTTATATTTGTAAAATTTATTGGTTGTGACTCACTCAAATGGTCATGTGAAGGCTTTTAAGCTGTTGGATCCCTTGGAGTTGAAGAACTGGCTGCTTCAGGTTACCATTTTTATATCTGATGTCTAATTTAAGGTAAAGTTGTATGAATATTTCTTTCCATCTTATTCTTTGCCTCCATTTCTTTTTTGGAACCAGGCTGAATTCCATAATATTATTTATTCTGTTTCTACATTTGGGAGGGCAAGTTGCTTTTCCTCATCTATTTATTGGAATCCACGAAGAGATGAAAACCAAGAATGAAGCTTCATTCTTGGTTTCAATTCAGATGCACCACAACTGAATTCCTCGAAGGTAGGTGATGTTTGTGTCAGTTGGGAGCTATTTCTGCTTTTAGTTTTTAAATATTTTTTATGTCTCTATTTACATGGGACTTTGTGAGTTTATTTTTATCGAATTTTCCATTATGCATAAGTATCTTTCTTAATCACAATTTGTGGCATATGATGTCCAATTGTTGATATGCAAGTTTATGCTAGGAATTATGTTTTAGCAAAAAACCTATGCCTTATAATGTTGAATAGCTTCCAGAATGATTAATAAAAACAATTGATTAGCTATGAGCTACAATACTGCTTAAGCTAATTGGATAGTGGATTTCTACAGGTCTGGGAGTTTGATCAAGCCCATCAACAATGACTTCCGGTTCCATGAGTTATCTTTTTTTGTTTTAGAAAATTTCTATGGTTCAATTGATTTTCCTTTTTATTTATTTATTTTAATATTCTGCACGAATTGATCCAAGTACATAGGAGTCTGTATTTGAAAGCTTTGAGCAAGCTGGTCCTTCCACAACTAGATTGTAAGTAGCAATAGCATGTTTAACTGTCAACAATTGAAACAAACTGAACTGTTGATAAGTGGTGTGAATTCCTAAATTTTAGATTTAAACTAATGGACATAGAATCTTTGTCGAACAAAAGCTTATGGATGAACAGCCCAAATAAAAGAATAAGTTGAAGGAATTTGTAAAATCAAGACTGAGATTACTAGAATCTAATTTAACATTTCAATATTACTTCAGGCATGGTGGCACTGGTCTAGGACGTTGCATTGTTCGAACAACTATGTAAGATTCTACTACATTAAAAAGCAAATTGCATGCATCATCTCATGCCTTTGCACAATCTCACAACTGAAATTGTATGACCTCCAAACTATCATGTATATGATTGAAACTTTTTTAAAAATCAACACCTTAACGACTTTCATTTTTACAATGGTTCCGTGATGGCAAGTTAATATCATGGGTGGAGAAAAAAAAGTGGTAAAGAAGAAAGGGCTAGGAACCTAATGCGACTTTTTCAGTCCAGATATACCAAAGTTAGTCCAGATATACCAAAGCAATATCAAATGTATGAATTGACATTTTGCAATTGTTAGTGCAGGTGATGCTATCACTATATGGTTCGATGGATAGAGCTATTATGTCCTAGTGGTTCCATAAAAATGGACTGTCTACTCTAGGAATTTCCAAGTGTAATGAACTAACACAAATGCTGTTAAAAAAAAAGGAGAATTGTTAATTCAATATTCAAAAACAGTAGAAAATGGAAAACCAATCTGAGGCCTGTATAGCACACAATTTCCTTAAGACAAATTCGCCTCCTACACTAGTGTTTAGGATAACCGGTGTTTGTTTCCCAAAATACAATAGATTCCAAGTAGTTGTTGAATACACAACACCTATAAGACTTATAGCGAACTTTTCACTTGTCACACTCTCTATCACTTGAGAATAAGAAGGAGAAGAAAGAAAGAAATACTTCAAGAACAATCAAAGTATACTCTTCACCAACACTTCAAAATTCAAGCCTAAACCATCTATTTATAATAGATGGAGGAGACATGGGATTAATTGTGATTAATTTCCTTTAAAGGCTGTCAATAATGTCTTTTTAACTCTCAAATAATTGTGAAATTAATCTTTGAAACATCAGAAATTGACATTCCAAAAGACATGAAGCTCAAAAGTCCATTTTGGAACAGAATCCACACAGGCGTGTGGATCTGCCTTGCTCTCCCTACAGACACAACAACACGATCGTGTGGATCCATACGGGTGTGTCAGTGGCCTAGTCGTGTGGATCCACACCCAGAAATAAAAAATAATTTGTAAAAATTGGGCTTATTCAAAACCACCAGATTTTGGGCCGGCATTTGTGTACACAGGTTGCGCACCCATGCATTGGCCCATCCCGGATCATGGATTTGCACCCCCCTACGCCTGAGCGCGCGAGAGAGAGCCTTCCATTCTACTTTTCTTACCCATGTAAGAATGCATCTCTATATATAAACACAAGTCCAACTTCAATTCTTAGTGATGTGGGACAAACTCCCACTCACTTTTCAC
>CATIWF010002538.1:0-58578 GCA_949630135.1 Balakata baccata | reverse complement strand
ATGGAATTTCTGATCTATGAGAATTTCTTTTTAATGTTTCCATGCCACATTGAAGTGGTATTTTTGCTGTGGTTCCACAGATAAAAATCATTTTATATTTATGGTTGTGACTTTTTTTTTAATAGAAGTTATAGCTGTCTTAACCGAACCACGCAATTTTTTATAGGGATTTTTCTCGTCTAAACCTAGTTCATGGTGGCAATTTCCGGTCTGAGTACAATTTTTGGAGCCTGTGGCAACTACACAAGCTGATCCTGGTGCGAAACTGTAGCTGTTCAGTCAGGCATTTGCCAACAGGTAAAAAACGTATCTTTATAGTTTCTTATGTATGTATGTATGGGACTGTTTCATTTCAGCATACAAGTATTTGTTCAAGATATGATCTTTTGAACATAATAATGAAGCACCTAACTTTCTTTACGGATATTATACCAGTGATTCAAGAGTGACAGGGGCAGTCAATATTAGTTATTAAATAAACTGACGAAACCAAATTCTCCTGCATTATTTACTTATTGAAAGGTTGGACCATTAAACTCATTATAATATCTCCTTTTGGAATGAAAAATCAAATCAAATGTTTGATTTGTCTGGTTTTTGAAACTTCTTTAGGAGTTGTTGAGCAGAGCCTTAATTGGTTTTAGCCTGTCGATTTGGTCAAGTTCAAGGTGACAGAATTTGAAAAAAACTATCGGTTGGCAGAAAATGTTGAATTCCTGACTCTCATCGGAGGGGGGGCAACACAAGACAACCTGAAGTTACTTTAGAACAAAGCTTGTCTTTTGTTCCTTAAAAGCCCCAACAAACAAGAACAAACAAAAATAAATGTTGCTTGATTATTACTTTGCATAGAAAAAAACAACCTGTATGATTCTGAATGCCAATCAGTTTCGAAGAAATGGTAAAACGAAAGCAATCACGTCGTTGTTCAAAATCTTGGCAGCCGCCTCCGTTCTTAAATGGCTTAAAAGTATTCCTTTAGATTTTTAGGTGTTGATATGAGATAAAAAAACCTGAGATTAATTTCACCTAAGGTACCCAATTGTATAAATTGTAACAATTCAATACCTCAAAATTTATTTGTAATATAAAATGATCTAAACTTTTATTTTATAACTAAAATAATATTTGAAAAATATTATTATTACAATTTGTATAATTAAAGTACAATACGAGAAATTCACAATGCTATAACATTTCTTAATTGATAGTAGACTCAAGACTGTGTTCTCTACTTTTCCTTAAGAATGACAATTTGTGAGGCCCCGGAATGTAAAAACTAATATATATATATATATTTGAAATAAATAGAGATGTCGAGAAGGGAATCAGTCAAAAATTAGATAAATTGTATTATAAAACATAAGTTTTTATGTTGGTTTTGCAAATTAGTGTTATCATATTTTGCATGTTTTTAATGTGGTGGGACTAGGCAAAAGCAAAAGGGGAACAAAAAAACAAAAAAAAGGAGGCACTTGACAAAGAGAGATTAACCTAATTTGCTTTGCCTTTTTCTTGGCCATGTTTAGAGCATTGATCCATCCCCTTTCGCCATGTCTATTACATCCACGAATCACTTGGTGAGCAGGTAGAACCAAGGACTTATAACGTGAGATTAAGGTTGATACTATGGGCATCATGTACGGTTAGTGGGTAATACTCAGCTATTAATGGTTAGTAGTGTTGATTAGCTGTCACTGAAGTATACATTTATTTCAATAAAATTATCTCCAATCAATTCTCATGCATCTCTAGCCAGAAATATAATAGAACAACTGACGTATTATTGAAAATCTAAAGCTAACATTTCACTAAATTTTGTCATATCATTCTCCATGTTAGCAATTTAAAAAAAAAATTGTGTTAGGTCAACCGTCACATGTTAGACCCTGCTTGAAAATGATTGTTAATTTCACAAACGGTCATTAAATTTTACTTCATTTGCTACAATTATCATCAAATTTTTTTTAATTTACAGCTAAATTTGATGAATAAATAATTAAAAAAATTAATTTGACAGCATATGTAGCTTCAAATTCATACCAAAAATTTTAAATATGTTATCTACTTTATGAAAAATTATGATTCTTAGCTTATCTATAGTTTTCTTCATCGATGACAACATGAATAGAAGATTTTCGTTAAAAATAAACTCATGAATTCTGTTTTATTGCAATATATCTCTTTCGTCCACACAAAAAAGAATAATGTAATGGCAAATTGCTTAACTAAGCAAGAAGTTTTAAGATCTAATAAATTCATAGCTTTGACTTAGCTTTTGATTAGCCCAATTCGTCTCCTCATGTTATGGTGTTCCCATTAGAATTATTTATATTCTGTTTGCGATGTCTTTTCCATCTTTAATTTTAGCTAGGGGTTTTTCACCTTTTTGACTCCTATTCAAGATGTTTTTTTTTTTTTATTTAATAAATTGAATTGTTTATATATATATATATATATATATATATATATAAAGAACAAATGGCATAAGAAAGGAAAAATAGAAAACACACATCGGGAAAACTCAACACACGTGTCTAGTTAGGAACAACAAGTTGAAAGGAAAGATTTGGTTGATAACAAAATGAGCAAATGGAAGACAGCCAAACTGGAAAATTTATGTGAGATGAACCAAAAAAAGTCAAAAAATCATCAAATTAAATAGACACATGTCTTAGGTAGCATTCCAATTTCCAAGCACACCTTTAATCAATCATCTTTTTGTCTCAATTTTATTAAATTCATATATGTTGATTGCATTGGATTACTTCAAAGAACTCATATTTGGAGTGCTATTAGTATTAACTTGGGTCGTCAACCATGAATTGTGATTATCCTCTTTGGAAATTCAATTTTTGACAATGGGAATGTTCATGGAAATTTAATAGTTAAATTCAATTGTGGCTTGCATTTGTTTAACCAAAACAAACCCATAAAATTAAGGTCCCATTTTCACTTTTTTTTTCCCTTTAAAAAGGGTCAAAGATACGCCTAAATCTTAATTGTTAAATTAAATTTTATTCCTTTTGTTTGAAAATATAGACCTAATTCTATTATCATACATATTAAAAAAAATAGTTAATTTCATTTAATTAATGATTTTTGCTTTAATTGTTTGATATTTTTAATACAATACTCAAATTAATAACCATACATATGTTAATCAATTTTAAGAGTTATTTAAAGCAAATATTGAAAAAAATAAATACGCATTTAGGTATTCAGTAAAGATATATATAAATAAGAGTATATTTGTAATTAAATAAAATAATTATACTTCAAACAAAATAAGTGGCTTACAATTTTGGACGATTAAAAATGAAAAGTGAATTTATCTTTTCTAGACGGAGGGAGTATTATATTTTATTATTTTAATTTCTCTTCTTATTGTTTATATTTTTGTGGTTTATTAGAAAGTTTAATGGGCTATTAACTATATACATGTATAGTCATCTTCTTGCATCCACTATAAAGGTAATAAACTTCAATCAATATTAGTAGAATGTGGCGATAAGACTCAAATTTGAAGTATCTCCAATTTTTATAAGTGATAATATAAATCAAGCTATTCCTTAATTAACATATTATTTACATTTTCAATATTACATAAATATTTTTCTTACTTATATTTGTATAAAAGAAAATACGAACAATTTTAATGCAAGTATAAGTTGACATGAGAAATATTTGTTACTTTCCTTATATTATTTTCTTCATTTTAAGAATGATACATATATCAATTTTTTTTAATAAAATAATTAAAAGATAATCAATTAATGTATAGATCAACTAATTCGTATATTGTGCATTAATTATTTGGTCAAAGAATTAATATGTTCAACAACTATTAACCTATAAAGAGTCAACTCATATATTCTTTGGTTGAAACCTGGAATTTGCGTTTCCTTTTTCCAGTCTTCTACTAGTAGAGTATATACTATGTAGAATACTGTAGATTTATACACTACGTACAACATAAATAACGTATACAATTAAGAATAATTAAGTTGCTTACGTATGTGAACTGTCTTAATAAAATTAAATCATTAATTAATTACGTTGCTAAAACATCTGGAGAAGTCGGGATATCCTTAAATCAGTGGTCAAGCCCATTGTCTGTATAATCATTTTTTTTTTTTTTTCCGAATGGTGAGAAAAGAATTTGGATTTCCTTAGTATTTGGGAATAAAATATAGTATAGATTGGACTATCAAATCAGATTTTTATTGACTTTTATGTATTTGGTGGATAAGATCAATATATTTATTCATTATTAATTTGAAACCAATTTATTTTTAATAGTATATGATAAGATCAAATAAAATTATTCAACTTAATCACAAAAAAAATTAAAAATTTATTTTTTTAATAAGTGAAATGAAATGATTATGATAAGTCCTCGAATTTTAATTCTAATAATATTTTTAATTTTTAATGAATTTATTTGATGCGAATCGAATAAGGCTAAATTTTCGACGACTGAAAAAAATAATAATAATAAATTAGGACGTAGGCCTGTATGAACATGGATGATGTGCAAACTTAATCTGTATAGGCATACATATAGAACTTGTCTTACAAGCAAAGAGGGAAATTGACTATTTCTGATTTAAAGTCAAACGCAACTTTTTCTTCTTTTTATTTTTTCACCAATATTTTTATTTTATTTTTTAAACTAAACAAGAGTTGAAAGTAGCTAGGTATTGGGTTGACTGTTTGAAATTAAATTAAATTAAAATGATTATTTAAGCTTGATTTTGTTATAAAGTTTATAGTAATTTCAGGTTGTAATTTAAAAAAATTAGATTATTCATTTCAAAAGTCAAATGAGAATATATTGTTTTTGGTAATTCGGTAAACGCATGTGTTTTTTGACACCTGAGCAACTAAAATAATTACTAATATATATAAATTATAATATTAATTATTAATTAAAAGGTATTGCCGTCTTAAAGGGGACACCAATCTAAGTTGTAATTCAAGCTTCAGAATTAAAAGGTCCCATTGTCATACCTAAAATTAAAAAATACTAATTAAATGGATATATAATTAAGCAAAAAAGTTGTTTAATGAACTTAATTAATGAAGAATTTTTTTTTTGAGAATTAATTAATGAAGATAATTAATACCCACAAATATAGCCTTATTATTTTTCATTATAATCTTACTATTCAACAGTCCAATTGAATTATTTTCTTTAGCTAGCTAGATAAATTAACAGTGTTTTTTTTTTTTGCAACAGATACAATAAATCATATTATAGTCGTCAATATATTGCAGACTGAAATAATAGATTTTCTAATAACTATAGTATTATCCAATTTATAGATTTTGAGCCAATTTATTATGCTATAAATTTTTTTTTACTGTTTCATCATCTATAATTTTTAGCAGGCTTATATATGTTTCTATTGATATATTACTATAGTTTGAATCAATAAAATTATTTCACTTAAAAAAAACAGTACTTTTCTGCATCATATTGAATAATCTTCACTATACAAATAGCATTTTTCTTTAGACTTGTCTCCCCTGTAAGTCTGTAACCAAATTATAGAGAATAAAAAAAAAAATTCTTATTCACATATTTTTATTTACAAATTAATCTAAACTTTTATTTTCACATATAAAAAAATTCTTGATATATTATATATATATATTGATGACTTGGTCTATAAATGAACTAATCCAAGCAATTATCTTCTGCTTAAAAATTAAAACAGCAATATTTCCATTTTTGTTGATATATTAATTAATTATAATACAAACACAGGGTAATCAATGAGTTGAGAGATTCATAAAGCTGATATTGGTAACATGATAATCAAAATCATTCACGTACATGGAAATTTTTAAAATTATTACCAAAAGAAAAGAAAAAAAAAAAGAATCCTCTAGAGATCTTCCATAAGATGGGTGCTAAATTAAATCATGATTCAGGTTCAAGAATATATATATATAGCCATTAATTTCATTTCGATCAATCAAATACTTCAAAAAAAACATTTATACCTATAAACCAGCAGCAGAGTCACATTAATTTAAGAGTGGAAAATTATCCTCTTAATTTTTTTAAAAAAATATAATAATTAAAATTTTTTTACCTTCCTAACTTATACTTATAATTCTCTATTCCTCCTGATTTAATGATTCTATAGCTCTGCTACTGCCTACAAAATAGAAATTGGGAAGAAAAATTGGCACTCTTGGTTACAAATACACCTTTAACGTTTTCCATGGCTAATTGGTAATTTTAGCCAAGTGGAAAATGAAGAACAAGACAATCAATCCTCCAACAAAAAATGTACTTATAACCCACAATTTACACGTAGATTCTTTTCCCTGTTGGATAAGTACTAATTATCACAAGCACAACTAATTAGGAAATATTTACCTACCCCCAGTTTAATTATATAGACCAATATAATTGGAAAAAAAAATATCATTTATATATTTATTTTTAAAATTGAAGTATCGAACTCAAATTCTAAATATAAAATAGATAAATTTTTAGATAGACTATATTTGAAATGTCATCAATAAACTAATCCAATTATTTATTGATATGGATGTATATTGTATTTATATCAACCAATGAACTCATTAAATTAATATAAATACAATATACACATATTAATAAATAATTGAATTAATCTATAGATAGCATGATATATAGAGCTTACTTGAATTTGAAAGATAACAGATTATCCTTTTAATGAGCAATTCGAAACTAATCCATAACGGATAAATAACTAGCTAGCGGATCAAGTATGTTCCATAATAAGAGAAAACACAAATTTTAAAGAAGTATTTTAAATGAAACGAATTATATACGTGGAATTCCCATGATCTAACAAATGTATGTTAGTTGTAAGTTTGACACGTGCCTTATTTATATACTTATATTAATTATTACTTTTCAAAAGTTTTATTTATCTGTAGTATTTTTAAATATTTAAAGAGATTTTTTTTTTAATTTTCGCCTTGTAAAATTCTACAGTTATTTATCGCAGAATTAAGCTAAATAAGTACACTTTTTTTTTTTTTTGCCTTTCTCCATAATTTTGAGTATTACAATATAAAGATAATTTAATTTTAATTATTTATTTTTTCAAATTTAATACTAATTAATAACTTTTTAATCTTAATAAAATTACTAAAATAACATGTAATATGGAACGACGTGTTTTAATTGCTTACACGTGACTAATGTTTTACTTTCATAAAAGACGACATATATATATATTAGTAATTATCATACTTAAAATAGATAGACAAAAGTAAAAATCAGTTCTCTCAAGAAAACACTATGAAAGGTTAAAAGGTAGGGATAGTCACCAGCAACCTCCATTATTCCAAGGCCAGGTGGGCGAGTAGTGATCAGTCCCACACAACTGCCTAACCACATCGTCAAGGCAGACCAAACACCTCTTTCAAACCGTGTTGCAGATATGTATATGTGTCCTCTTGTACTTGAACTTACTTGGAAACTTCTTCATATATACCACATAAAAAAAAAGTTGTAAAAGAAAAGATAACTCTTACAATTTAGTCAGAAATCTAGAATTCAAACTTTTATCTTAAATACTTTGGAAAAAAAAAATGTTGTCACTCTTTCGGATCCAACTCAGCACGTTTTGACTTAATTTCGGATATCAAATTAATAAAAAGACATTTCAATTAATTTATATTCCCAAATAATTTTTATTAATTTTTCTATGGATAATTAATTTAATAGATAAAATTGAAACATATGAATTAAAATTTGATGTAAATCTCTCATTAATTTGTGCATAATTAGAAGATTAATTAATTATAATTAAGAATCCAGCCAGAAATACTCTTCCTCATTATTTGTTTTTCTTCTTTTCTCTCCTACACGTGCTTGTGCATGATATCATCATTATCACGCAAGCCGTTACGCTTGACTGACGGTATTTAAGAATTTAATTTAAATTCTGTTATTAACTTTAATTTAATTCCAAACATTTTAATTTTCAAGTTTGAAATATCTTTTCTCTGTATATAAACTGCACTGCGCCTATAAATAGCCACCCCCTTCTCTCATTTGTGCCTCACTTCACATTAAGAGAATTCACTGGCTAGCTACTGTATACATTTTCCTACCTGAGAATTCCCTAAAAGCGGCATTTGATTAACACCAAAGTCTGATATATAAAGAAAATGGGGAGTGGGCGACTGTTATCCAGAATTGCTACCAATGAGGGACATGGGGAAAATTCCCCTTACTTCGATGGATGGAAGGCATATGACAGGAACCCATTTCACCCTATTCATAATCCTCAAGGAGTTATTCAAATGGGTCTTGCAGAAAATCAGGTTTGCTGCAATTTCTTAACTTCATGATCGGGTTTTTCCATGTATTTGGGTGATGATTCTGAGCCAAATTAACACATTACCCTTTTTTGTGTTTCTTTTTGCAGCTTTGCTTTGATCTCATCAGAGATTGGATTAAGCAAAATCCTGAAGCCTCTATTTGCACTGCTGAAGGAGTTGATATGTTGAAGGATATCGCCATCTTTCAGGATTATCACGGCTTGCCTGAATTCAGACAGGTAATTACGATATATAATTTTGAATAGTTTTTGCATGGAAAAATATTTAGCGAAGACATTATTTGTAATAACTAAGATATATTTGCGCGGCATTTGATTGGTGCAGGCAATTGCAAAGTTCATGGGGATGGTCAGAGGCAATAGGGTTAAATTTGATCCAGAGAGAGTAGTGATGGGTGGAGGAGCTACTGGTGCAAACGAGATCATTATGTTCTGCTTGGCTGATCCGGGGGATGCTTTCCTCGTTCCTTCCCCTTACTATCCTGCGTACATCTTTTTCTGTTCTTTCTTTTTATTTTCTTTTTCACGTTTTCACTATATATCCTCTAAAGCTATAAAGCTGTGAATTATAAGTACAGGAGATATATCAATTATAAACTAAATATTTTTTTTTTTGGTAAAAAATATACTATTAAAAATTCAAATATGAAACATCCCAGTTTTTTTTTTTTTTGTGTGCATTGAAACATCCCAGTTTTCAACATCAAATCAGTACGACTTAATTAAAACTTATCGATTATAAACAAAAAATTTAATTAATATAGTTATGTACGGATTTTTCGTTGAATAGAATAAGGAAAATAGTAAGAGAAGGGAAATAAATGGCATGGGTAGCTAATTCAATGCAACGACCATTATGCTTTTGACTTTTGAACTTTGAAAACATCCCGGTGAGTTATAAAAAGGGATTTTGCTTTGTACAAATAGTCAACCCTTTCGTCACCGACACAGAAAGCAGAGAGAGAAGTCAATTAATTAATTACAAATTAGACTGTTAAGTTCCCATTTCTGGAAATATCAGTCAAGTTAATTATGGGCCAGAGACAAATTCTAAGAAGGATTTTATTGTCTTAACTTGGGTCGATACAAATGCTTTAGTTTTTGATTTTGCTGTGTTATTATACTCCAAATTAGTTGCTAAAGGGCAAGCGTGTTTTATTTCCCTTAATTAAACCTAATTAATGCACTCAACTGGAACTTAGCTGCCAAGCAATATCCAACTAACCTTTTCAACCATACGACTTGTCCTTCCTAAAAAACTTTCCAATGTGGTAACAGCTGGAAGATTGATTAAAATTGTTCAAATTTCAAACTTGTCTCAAATATAAAGTAAACGCAGATAATTATAAACTTATTATTTTCCATTTCCATGAATTTCAGGACCATCAGTGTGAACATATATAATTATAGAATTGAAGTTTGGAAATTTTTTCTCATTAATTTTGTCTGATTGAATTTGGATATGGGTTGCAGATTCGACCGCGACCTGACATGGAGAACAGGTGTGCGGATAATTCCAGTTGATTGTTACAGCAGCAACAATTTTCAGATAACTAAGGAAGCAATAGAAGCAGCATATGACAAAGCCAGAGCCTCTGGGATCAACGTCAAAGGTTTGATTGTGGCCAACCCTTCAAATCCACTGGGCACAATCTTAGACAGGGACACACTAAAGGACATAATCAGATTCATCAATGACACAAATATTCATGTTGTCGTAGACGAAATATATGCTGCCACCATTTTTAACTCGCCAAATTTCGTAAGCGTCTCTGAGATTATGCAAGAAATGGATTGCAACAGAGACCTCATCCACCTCGTTTACAGCTTGTCCAAGGACATGGGGCTACCCGGTTTCAGAGTTGGCATTGTTTACTCCTACAATGATGAGGTCGTGAGCTGTGCTCGTAAAATGTCAAGCTTTGGTTTAGTTTCTTCGCAGACTCAGTATCTGCTTGCTTCCATGCTTTCTGATGACAAGTTTGTGAAGAATTTTCTCGCCGAGAGCTCGAAAAGGCTGAAGGAAAGACACGGTAGATTTACAGAGGGATTGGAAGAGGTGAACATCAGGTGCTTAAAAAGCAATGCGGGTCTTTTTGTCTGGATGGATTTGCGGCATCTTCTTGGAGAAGCAAACTTCGAAGGGGAAATGGCGCTGTGGCGAGTGATAGTGAATGAAGTGAAGCTGAATGTATCTCCGGGATTTTCATTCCACTGCAAGGAGCCTGGTTGGTTTAGAGTGTGCTTCGCTAATATGGAGGATGAAACAGTGGAAACTGCAGTCAAAAGAATCAGAGAATTTGTGGCTAAGAGATCAGCAGAGGAAGATGAACAACAGCAACAAAAGCCAATCAAGAATATTAACAAGAACAAATGGCGAAAGAATCTTCGGCTTAGCTTTTCAGCTGGCAGATTCGAAGAGAGTGCGCTGTCACCGCACATGATATCTCCTCACTCTCCGATTCCTCACTCGCCGCTGGTTCGAGCTAAGTGAAAACCACATATAGCACATATAGTATCAATAAATTTCAGCATTTTAATTCTAGGTTTTTTAACTAGAATAAAATTAATTTACTAGGAATATTGTTTCTATTAGGTAACCATCACTATTCTTTTTTCCCATTAATCTGGAAGAAGATGGCTTTTTGTGGGAATATTAGTGTTTTAGTGTGGGTAACTAATTAAGCTTAATGATCATGATGTTTATCAATTATTTTCTTTGGAGCAGGAAATTTTTGTAAAAATCTGTCTCTTTCTGAATCAATAAAATTAATACTGTTCAGTATTTTTTTTATTTTTTTTATTTCATGGATTCGATTCGATGCTAACGAAATTCCAAGATGATAATTAATTTTCATTTAGTTAATTTTTATGGAACTTTTTTTTTTTCGATAATAAAGCGTTACATAAGAAAACAATTCCGAATCCTCTCTAAATTTCAAATCAGTTAGATTAATTTTCCGGTTCAACCAGATAGTAACTCCTATTTGGACTGTGTAATCCCCACATAGTGATTGCGTTACAGATATTAATTAAACTTAATAATTTTTTTAAATTCGAAAATCATAAAACCTTGAAATTATTATTTTTTTAAATATGGGAAGGAAACAGTATTTGGACTCTTCATCAATACGATAATGTCATAGGTAGCACCACTAATTAAATATCTGTTGCAATCAAGATTCTTATTTTTTATAAATTGTTAATTTAGAAGTAGTACTGTAGTTTATGCCATCGTGCCTATTATATTTGTCTTGTTCCAATTATTTCTCAATTTATATTAAAAAAAATGAATATAGAAATTAAATTTTGTTGAATTAATGTAATAAATACAAATGAAATAAAAGGGATTAGATTTTTGAGCAACTTTTTGAGACTTACAGGTAACTAAGAGGAGAGGAAATGGAAGTGCAGAGATATTTGAGGTTTATAGAGTTGGCGAGTGAGGGGACAACTGAACAGACCCAGATGGGGACATATATATATGTTTTTTGGTCATTTTTTACAGTCGGTTTGGGTACCCATTGTCTGTTTATAATCTAATTGTTTCTTCATGATATCAGCTTCACCGACCGCATATATAATGAATTGATCAACTGACACTGCAGCTGGCCGCCGGTCGTAGCATTAAGCCTTGCAGGAGCTAACTGTATCTTACAAGTGGCACATGCCAGTGCTCAATTAGTAACACAAACACAGTGGAACTCTTACACAAGCAATTTGATGTGATATTTCAAAGAAGAACATTTCTTGCAATTTCTGGCTTCTATGGTGGCTGATCATATAAAATTTTTGCATGCTAACTTGTACAAGCTGACTACGTACGAACTGCCACTATCAGTCCCCAAGTTTTTGATGGAAATTTGTAAGGATTAGGCAAGTTAACTAAACTTGGAGAATTCTATTGAAAAATTTAATTAGGTATTTATCCAACATATATGATTGTAATAATTTTAATTATTTTCTTTGTAAATGAATTAAGTGATGTTCGTCGTGTTTGACGAAGCGAAAAATTATATTTCTTATGGAGAAAATTGCGATTTTATGTCTTAATTTATTATTTATTTAAATGATATATGCATTAATTACATACATATCCAGAATGGATATGAAAATTTTTGTGAGAATTTTAGGGAAATCGCTTGCACGTATGTTCCGCAATATATTAAATTATTTTATGCTTTTTTTTTTTTTTGTTAAATAAAGAAGACTTGCTTTTTAATGAACTTGAAACTCATAGATAGGATGACTGGATGAGTAAAACTAGATACTGTTCTTTTCAAGCATATCGTCTTCCTCTTCCAGGGTATAAGCTGTTGTCTTATTTAATTAATTCCAATTTACTAATAATATAAAAATTGAATTTATTGCTCCTCACCATCCAATATAAAATGCACGAAACATTCTCCTATTTATTGTTATTTTTATTATTACTATTATACCTCTTAGTCTAAGAGCATCATCATCTATTTAATTGAATGAAAATTGCAAATAATGGATTCTACTACCGCTACACATATTTTATTCATGCAATTGATATTAATTTTAATTTGTGGAATCCAATTAATATTTTAATATATTATTTTCAATATTAATAGTTAAAATGTTAAATTATTTTTATTGTCGAAGAAATTGAAGTTCTTTATTACTATTATTATTATATGAAACTAAGTTAATAAAATTAATTATACTATTAATTTTTCTAATTAATTAACTTAGTTTTATAATAATTATATTTATATTAACTTAATTTTATACTATATATTATGAAATTAAATTCATCAAATTAATTATATTTTTAATTTTTATATTAATGAAATTTAATTTTACATTAATTATATTAATAAATATGTCTATTGTTTTCAAAAAAATAAATATATTTATTTTATTAAGTATAATTAATATTATTAACTTATTGTATAATTTATATTAACATACCTACTTAAATAATTAATTATATTAACTATTAATTTCATATTAATTAATTTTAAATATAAATCAATAAATAATATCTTTTACTAATTTTATTTAAATTGTTATTTAATAATACATATGGGATCCACAAATTTCTTTTAATAAAGTTAAAAGTTTGCAAAGTTGAAAATGGTATATCTACTCATGCAAGTGTCAAATAAGATTTTGCAAGCATTTGCACGCGGATAATCATGCTCTAAACTTTTTTATTTTTTTAACATATGGCTCTAAGCATGCTTAATTAGGTATAAAGATCAAATTATACAAATTGCAATATACAGATAGATTAAAATTAAATAAATAAAATGGGTGGAATTGTCCTATATTCATCTGTCGGACGGGCCAATAGGAATCAATTTTTGGGAATTTATGAAACTTAATTATGTTTAAAATTCATAAATCAAATAAGAAAATCAACGTCATATAAAAAAGCACATATATATTGAAAATACACCTGGTTTCAGGAAAAAAAAAAAAAAAAAAGGCCTATCATGTCATGCGAATAAAAAGAGGGCGCTTTGCATGTCATATTGTCAATGGAGATGAGTATGCACTGACGTGGATAGGATTATGGTTGGAACTACCATTTTCCGTCGTCAGCTAATTCTTGGCTTTAAATTTATATTCAAGGATAGGAATCAAGAATGCTTGAAATGAGACGCACTTTGTTTTCTTTATTCTACCTCTTTCTTGGTTTCTACACTGTCTAGTTTTCTTCTTTTTTTTTTTTTTTGAAAAAAGGATTCAATTGAAAATTTTGCTGTTCTTATTATTAAATCAGTATATCAAACTAAAATTTATTGTTCTATTGTCTAATTTTCTGGTATTCCTTAACCTTCGGCTTCGAGCCCAAAGTGAAAATCAAGAACTACATCATTGCTATGATGTATTTATTTTAATTAGATTAATTTTGGAGCTTAATTAGTATACAATTTTTTAAAAAAACAGTAGCCCATGTGTTTTATGCATAATTAAATCCGTGCACATGTTGCCACCAATGTGATGGGATGAGACAAAGAATTTATACTTCTTGATTCTTTTTTTTTTTTGAAAAAAAGATATACTTCTTGATTCTCGATTATATGAAGTAACATGCATTTGTACTTTTAATACATACTAATAAACAATATAAAGAAATGAAGCTAGCACCATGCGGGTATATAAAGAGCCTTAAAAATTGATTGTCTTTTACTCGTCTTTCATATAATATAATAATTAATTTCAAAGAATAATTAAAACCCAACCTGGAAGCTTGTCTGGTTAGGTTGAATATAATTACAGTAAAAATGCAAGGTAAGCATGGACAATTCTTCTGGCACCAAACCCTGAAAATTAACTAAAGAAAACTACCTTTTCCCTACCCAAGGTATTATTATTTATCTGAAAAAAAAAGGTAAAAATTATATATATAATTGAAACAGAAAAAAACCATAAGCTAAAATGTGCATTACAACTAAACAGTGGCATACTGAGGAGAGAGAAGGAGCGAATGGCAAAATGATCAGAAAATGCCACCGTCCAATTCTGGTGGACCATCACTCTTTAGCTGATACTGTTGAAAGTCTGAAATGTACAATTAAGGGTGAAAGAGAAATTATTGACACCCACAAATATTTTTCAGGATTATTTCTTTACATCACAGAAAGAAATGAAAATCAGAGTTCTGAAGCCACCAGAACTTTTGATTCCTCACCTCATGTCACTCAAACCCATATGTTGACAAGAGGTGGTTGGAATCATATACTGTAAACAATTGATAAATCTTTGCTGTACTGGTGAGCAAAAATTTTTCCCATCAATTCTTTTCTTGGAAGATTTTCATAATATCAGTTTAAAAGAAACAGTATCAGTTTAAAAGAAAGAGAGAAAGAGTAAACAAATAGTCAATAGATTAAGATATACCCAAAAGGAAAACAAAGAAAACGAAATCCAAAATTTGATTTATTCTGTCTTCACATTACTTATGTTCTGAATTATAGATGAATGAGGCATAACCATCTATATACAAGGTTTCCACTCTTCTTAGGCATTTGCCTCTTGATCACACATTCATTCAACTGATGAGATAATTAAAAACCTTCACCAGTAATTGGAAAGCTGTTCTTTCCTTTTCTCAGCCACCCAACTTCAGCATATAACACAAGCATTTGGATTCTCTTCCATGCTTTGAACATAGTAGTAAGTGGTGAGGTGAGGATTATAAGCTTTGTAGGCCTTGACAAGCTCCAAAACTGGGTCAGGTGGAGGTACTGCTGGTGCTGCCTCTTTCTTTTTCTCTTCTTCTTTCTTCTCTTCTTTCTTCTCTTCTTCCTTCTTCTCTTCCTCCTTCTTGGGTTCCTCTTTCTTGGGCTCCTCTTTCTTGGCTTCCTCTTCTTTCTTGGGTTCCTCTTTCTTGGGTTCCTCTTCTTTCTTGGGTTCCTCTTTCTTTGGCTCTTCTTTCTTCTCAGGTTCTTTTGCTGGGCCTACTGAAACTATATCTGTTTGCCAATGCTTTCTCAGTTTGCTCACAGCAGTTATAGGATCCACTGTTCCAATCACTGTCAATTTCTTTTCCTTCATGTCCATGGCAATGGAATCAATTCCTATAGAAATTTCAAAAAGAAAAAAGGTTTGGTAAACAATTCCAGTCAATAATTTGATACTTTCCGTAGATGGAAAAAAGGAAAAGCTATTGGGATTTGTCAAATCTTCACAAGCAAATTGTACTGAAAAATTCGTACAATAATACATATCTCATGTGCCTATCACTCAATCAAAGACAACCATTCATTGATTCTTTGGTCCTACCACTCAAATTTTATAAAAATTAAAAGTTTGGCAGAACAGGGATTCCCTTATCTATGAATTTACGTTATTTGGAAGCTATATACCATTTTAAAGATTTAAAATATAATAATTGAGTGGAGTTATTCTTAGGAGTATAATCATTTTGCGTGATAATTACTAGCAGACTAAAACAATTTGCTTGGATCAGGACAATAATAATTGCCTTTCTTTTTTACTCTTTGCCTAACAATTGAAAAGATGAATCTTTTTCTATCCCAAAAAAAAAAAAAAAGAACGAATCTTTTCATTTCTTGCAGAAAAAAGAAGAAGAAAAAAAACTTTTTCTAATTGATGTCTTAATGCAAGTAGTAAGATCAGATAACTTTAGAATTGAACTTCAAGATTTAGTTAACTTTTATAGTAGTAAAATTTTTCATTCTCCAATGTCGAAATAGACAAAAAGAACCAAAACAAACAAAGTAAGAAAGAATTTTTTTTTCTTGCATGCTTAAAACCAAGATCTGTTGATAACCACATTTTGGCATTTTTATTCTTCTGTTCATCCCAAATTTCAGTCTTAACATCATAACCCACATAAATAGATTAAATGATCTGAGGAAATTGCAGTTCCTGAAAAGATTTGATATACCTGAAAGAGTAGAAACTGTCTTGAGAGCCTTCTGCTTAGCTTTGCCATCATTTAAGTCCAACTTCAGTACAAACTTCTGCAAGCATACGAAATTAAATAGATCAATTTCAGCTTCAATGAAATTTTCTGATGTTAAATCATTATGTACCAAGGATACCAAAATCAAAATCCTTACTAATTTATTAAACTCATAGATGGATTATGGAAAAAGTTGAAACAAATTAAAAAAGATTAATAATAAACCAATATTTCTTTTTATTATCATCTATGAAAGAACTAGTCTAGACTAATGAAATTCATAACGGTTTAAACTTAAAAGACAGTATTCTAATTGTAAGCATATCTGAAGAAGAAGAAGAAGAGTGTACTCAAAGTATTAATTCTTTCCAGCAAAACCCTGTTTAATATATATACACTAAATGCAGAGGAAACTGAAGCAGAACCCATAAACAAGAATGTGTTGGATTCCTTCTCGATACCCAAAAGAAAGAAAGACCTCCAAACCAAGACATAATAAATTTGAAGAAGAATCAGAACCCAATAAAGAATATAGAGTAAAAACAGAATCCAAGAAAGGAATCAAACCTTCATTTCTGGTATGCCCTTTTCAGGGATGCGCAGATCAAAAACAGAGAGAGAAGAAAATGTTGAAAATAGAGAGAGAGGAAAATGGGTTTTGAGAGAGAGGGAGAAATAGAGGCAGAGACGAAATCGAAATCGAATAATGGTAATGTTGAAAAAGATGGATGGAATAGGAAGAGGTTATTATGGACGGGCTTGCAACTCAGAAAAAAATCCGAATCAAAACAAGAAATGCAGAGTAGGAGAGAGGAAGAAAAAGTTAGAGAGAAAACGAAAGGAGAGAATCAGCTCAGTGCACGCAAGTTGAAGGAGTGGCTCTGTATAATATTAGTCCATTGTTCTCTAATGCCATTCAGAGATGAACCGTAGTTTCTTTCAACTACAGTCCACGCGAATGACAGGGGAGTGAAAACAACGCAGCACCGCACATATTAAATATTTAACTTATTTTTATATAAAAAAAATAAGAACCGATAACCTTTGAAATTTTAATTTTAACATGGAAAAAAGCTTTAAAAACATTAATACTATATCTATGTCCTTTCATAAAAACGTCATTAAAAAGATTGAAATTTAAATGTATTCAATTTCCTTCACTTATAGTCATTGGACTTTTATAAAATTAAATTGTATATAAAATTTGAAATTGTATATAAAAAATTTCAAATATAAAAAATTATATACAATATAATATTAAAGTGTGTTAAAATACATATAATGTCAAACGAATAGTTATTATCTCAAAAAGATAATTTTTACAAATTTATTTTTATCTATAATTTATTAAAATTTTAGAAAATTACTAGTAATTTATTCAAAAAAAAAATTAGAGAATGTGAAAAATAAATAATTTTGCGGAAATTGCGCGTGTAAACACGTCCTATATTATCACTTATTAGAGAAAAAGAAGAGTGTTAGGATACATATAAAAGAGAGAGTGCGTAGGGAAGCAGAAAAGCGTCAATATACATGTGCGATTTTGACAATCTCGGCGGCGTAACCTTAGACAGCAGCCAATGCATCGCAACGACCATCGTCTAACAGCAGGGTAGAAGCAGCTCCGATTTTTTCATGTATCAGGCGCTACTCATGCAGGATTCTCATACGTGGCTTTCCTCGTCACTAGGCCATTACACTTTGCAAAAGTTTTCAAGAAAGACAAGATAAGGAAAAGTCCAAGCTACCCCTTGTTTGCCTCAACCTTATCCTTCATTTCCATCAACTACAGCATTTTTATTTCTCTGGATGCTTCTTTTTTACTTTTTATTTATTTATAAGAAAAAAAAAGATTTTAATATGCTAATAAATAACATGATATTTAAATTGGTTTTTTTTTTTTACTATAATTGCTTAAAGGCCTAATTTGACACGTCAAGTCGGCTCTTTGATATAAAAGAAAACACAAAAATTCAAAAGGCTCAAAATATTGTTTATTGGAAATTTTACAAAAATATCATCAAATGGGTATTGTTTTTTATATTTACCATCGGTCGATATTTTTTTTCAATTTTATCAAAAATAATCTTCTAAAATTATAACATAGCTAAATCTTAAATTAACTAAAAATATGTCCAAACGGAATATATTCGACATATATTTAGTATACTTTGGGCATAGTTCTTTTCAATTTTCACAAAAAACAATAAAAAAGAACAAGAACAAAAATAAAAATAATTAAATCATTAAAAAAAAGAATAATAAAAGTCTGTCAAAATTTAAAATATCACAAAAATCCTAAAACAAATAGTTTGGTATACTTTTGGAAATTTTATAGAAATACATCTTATATAATTTGAAAATATTTTGGCATATTTTGATAATGAAAATATATTTGGTTCGATATATTTTGTCATCTTCAATATCGACTCACATACATGTATATCATTGCCACCACCAACTTCATTTCTTCACAACTTAATCACTGTTAATTTCATTCTTCTTTCAAATCATCAAAAAAATGATGTCATCGATGTTGTATCGCAATTGAGAGAACACCTTGATAACCAGTCGTTGCAGGTCGTCATTGTTGCAAGCATCGATGACCATCACTGCAGAAGATATTAAGAAGAATGGATCTAAAACTTGTTAATTGGTAAAGACGAAATAAATTTAGGTATAAATAAAAAAAAAAATACTGATGTAAATAGGAAAAAATACTTAAAATTATAGCATCCCGTGTCTCTTGTTTATTCGGGAGAGGGAAGCCTCATGTGACATCCACTGCCACCAAGCTAAAAATGTGAAAAGAATAGGCGGCCTATTATTTATTGAAATGTGGGTGAGATCCATGATTAAATGGGCTTGGAAGGCTGAGGCTCGTATTTCTTTGAAAATTATTATTATTATTATTATTATTATTTTCCGTTTCAATAACTATAAATATTTTTAACAATAAAAAAAAATAAAAATCCAAATTGGGTATCAGAACTGATCAAAAGACAGTGAATTCATTCTTACTTATAGTATTAATTTATTTAAAATTATAAAAATAATATATTTTTTTCGTTAGTTAAATTTGATTGTTAAATTTATTTGAAAAAGAGGTGCATAAACACATCAATTTCCGTTTCTTTAAATTATTTTAGCTACCAAAACTGGGCCTCTTCAGTTCCTTGGCCCAAGTCAAGCCTGGGACGGATTGTCTATATCCTTAACGTCGTTAGTTCGCCGTCAATCCCAGAAACACAGCCTGACAGCGACGCAGTGTATACAATCTACTTTACTCTCGGTTTTTATAAACCTGTAATTTTTTAAAATATTACTATTTGTAAAATATTAATATAATAATAATAATTATACCTAAATTCTAATTAGATAAATATATATTTTTTCTAAAAATATATTTTTAAAAAATAAAAAAATCAAAATATATTTTAAAACACTGATAACAATTCCGAACACACAAATATTTTCTAATTAATCCAACTGCAACAACAATTTTTATAATTATTTATCGTTAAATTCTTATTTTTCTCATACTCAAATAGGCTGCACGGCTACATCTACATGCTTTAGTTATTATGTTATGCACAGTTTGTCATATTAATATTAGAGTTTAAGACTAGAGCAATGCAAATTTTTCATCTAACTAAATCAGTAAAGTGTTTGTCTTTTGTTTTTGTGACATTATTAAAAGAAAATACTTCTCTTTTCTTTTCCTTTTTATAATGCTAAGTTTATTTTTATTGTTATATAATTAAATCTAAAATATACATATACGCCACGATAAATAAACAGTTCATATCATATAAAGTATTATTGAAAAATTAAAAATATAAATATTTATATTATTTATAAATAGCAACATTAATATATTTGTTTAAAATTAATTATATTTTTATAAAAAAATATAATATATATTTGAAAAAGAAAAAGAAACGTGTATTAATCTAGTAATAAAAAGATTTTTTAGGTAAATAAAATAAATAAAATTTATAAACTAAATTGCTAGAAAAATCAGAAATATTTTGAGTTCGAAATATCATTCAATTAAAAAGGTTATTTAAGAAAATGCTATTTTTATTTTTTGTTGACTTCTTCTGTACTTTACATTCTTATGGCCCATTTGGTTTGTCATTAGTTAAGGCATATAATTAATGTTAATGCTAAGCCATAAAATTAGTTAAGTTAGTCATCCTTTAAAAATATTTTAATTATAGTATTAATTAATTTAAATTTATAATATCATATTTAGTATAATAGTTTAAGTGGTAAAATAAATAAATTACTTAAATATCTATTATCCAATATAGGTGGTTGAAAAATAAAATTTGAAATTAAGACTATTTTTGAGAATAAAGTAAAATAGTAAGGTTAATTTAGATTTTTTATTTTTATAAATGTGTAGGAATTAGTAATTCCACCGGAAGGGATTAGTAAATAAAAGGGAAATGTAAGTATTAATTAAGCTTTATTCTATTAGATTAGTAACCCATATCTAATTTATTGAATTAAATAAAGGACCAAATACTAATTCTATTATACTAAATGGGCTTAAAGTATCTCCATAGTCTTTTTATTTTTTTCATTATCTAAATATAGAGAATGTTATATCTTTTCAACAGTTTTTTTATTTTATCTTTTACCTATTTTATTTTTTAAAATTTATGTTATTTCTTATCGGATTTAAGAATTATTATTAACTTATAAATAATATTTTATTATTTATTTTTTTATATTTTTATTATTATTTTATATAATTTTATTAATAAAAATTTAAAATAGATGTGAAATAAGTATTATTGTTAGAATATATAAAATTTTTAAAATAAATTAAAATAAGAAATAATTTTTTTGATAGTATAATAGGAAATGAAGTGGAAAGTTTTAAAACTAATAAATATCTCCCACAGCCAAATCCTGAAACCGAAGCCTTTCAAATTCCCAACCAAAACCCTGATTTTCCACATCAATCCTGAACCCTAACATAAAATTAGGCAATCTTCTACCTATTTTTGGTACCGCTCTTCTTTCCATCCCATACTCCAATTGCCAGATGTTTCCCGGAATTTCTTTTCCAATTTTACAAAGCATTGCCTTTGCCCCGTGATTCCGATCTCGATTCCTGTTTCTCGCCTTCCCGATTTCAGGAATTCTAAGTTTCCATGGATCGACAAGACCAGGAATCCAATTCCTATAATATTATAACCAATTCTTCCTGGCTCGAAATTCGCTTGTTCTATGTCAGAATCACAACTTGCACGATCGATAGTGCTCCCGACCGCCTGATTCTTCGTCATCTCCGCCGCGAGATCAGCACGCCCTTGGTAATTAATGGCTCTACAGTTCCGGCCGCGGATTCTTCGTCCGTTACCCTCCGCCGTGACCGTCTTAATAAGGATTCATCGGAGGTCACGTACGTCAGCACTGACAGTGTGCGGCTAACCGGCGCCCTGGAATTCGAGGTGTTGGAGGGTAATGATTTGTTTCTGTGCGGCTATCTGGAGAGAATGGAATCGGCGTGGTTAAATGGGAGCGTGGGATCGGAGAATGATTCCAAGACAGGATGGAGCATGGAGTGTTACTTGGCAGCTTCGGTTGGGGAGGGAAGCTCGGTGTTTTTCCAGCCAAAGGTGGGGATATCCGCTCCGGCCGTTGAGGTTTATATTGCTGGGTGTTGTGGAGGTGTCCCGGTGATATTGACAAAGACGATTTTGGTAAGTCCAAGAAGGAAGGCATCGAGGCATGGAATGCTTGATGCTATTCCCGAGGATGAGGAGACGGAGAAGGAGAAGGAGCCGATTAGCAATGGTTTGGTTCGCCTCCGCAAAGTTCAGGTAACATTATCTATTTTATCTTTATCCTTGATTCATCTTCCATTACTTTGCTTTGGCCGATATTTTTTCTTGTGAAATGATTCGAAGGTTTTAGATTTGTGATTTTTGGGTTTTAATATTATTATAGAGTTTTGTTCAATCTAAATTGATGGGTAGCCTAATTTATTCAGGTATTATAGTATTAAATTTTCTTTTGAAGGAAAAATAAAATCATGAATGTGAATGAGGGATTTGCTGTATTTTTTAGCGAACTGCTTTGCTAGGATTTATGTGATTGCCTTTTTTGTCCACTAAATTGAATCTATAGTATAATTTGTGGTATTTTATTTCTACTATCTAGGTCCTGTATAATCAAGTAACTGGAATCCTTATGTTGATTGTGGTAGTTCATTATATGATTAGGATTGATGCCTTTATGATATAATGTATAAGATTTCATGCAGTAAAATTTGTATGTGTTACTTTTTTTAATCAATAAATTTTGTGGTTCTGATTCTTCAAGCTAGATGTTTTAGGGCATCAACTCTTCAGCTGTAACCTTCTAGGATTGAGTTGTACTGTAAATGCCTTAACTATACGTTCTTATTCTGTAAAAATTTTAATCTAAGTGGCAAGGCATGCACCAGAAACCAGATGAAATAACCATATGATTGAAGACAGCTATTGTCTGGATAGTTCTGTTGTCAACTATGATTGTGCTCTTCACTTTAACAGTCAACTACATAGAATAAGCCTTTCCGCAGTGACCTTTTAGTGCAATGTATGTTAAAATAGGGAACCTCTGTTTCTTTGACACACAACTGTGCACTCTCTCATTTGGAAAGTGTTATGCACTATGCTTGAGTTTATATATATATATATATATATTTGTTTATGTATTGATTTATATGAATCATGCAGAGTGTAGATGTTACTCCTGATGTCCTATCCATTGATATAATACTCACATACTTATTCAATGTATTTGGAACTTCAAGATTTTGTTGATACTTTACTTTGCTTGAACAACATGCTTGAGAAGCAGTGACATTAATCCTGATTGGTTTGTCATCATTGGGTGCTTATGCAGTTTGTTGAATCTGAAGGTGAAGAATGTGACTCAGACGGAAAATTTGCTAACAGAAACTACTCAGAAGACATGTATTATGGTGAGGACGGTCAGCTTTCTTGGTTCAATGCTGGGGTTAGAGTTGGTGTTGGGATAGGCCTCGGGATGTGCCTCGGGGTTGGAATTGGCGTGGGATTGCTTATGCGTTCATATCAAGCAACCACCAGGAACTTCAGGAGGAGGTTTCTCTGAACTGAATGGTCTTCATACAATAATATGTTATTATTTGAAATCTTTCAAAATTTTAAAGGTAAGCTGGAAGATCTCAAATCTGGTCAAGTAAATAAGAAACGATACGATAACCTTGTTCTGTTAAGCCGGACATGAAATCTTGGATATGTGGGCTGGAAATTGTACAGTTTTTTTTTTTGTGGGTATAATTGTGTCATCAATATCTCAGTTTATCCTGTATTCAGCAAATGGGAACTGGCTGATATTTCTGTCACATGTTTGGTTACCAGACCATGCATTAGGTTCGGTTACTTGGTGTTCTGCAGCCAGCATGAGATTGTCTGGTGGTGTGGGTTTGCTTACTTGATATGCGATGGTATCATAAAACTCTGTAGAATATGTATCGACTTATTTTCTCACTAGTTTTTCTCTCTTTTCTCCTTTTTTTTTTTGCCCTTCCCCCCCCTGGAAGTGAGGTGTATTTTTCCTTGTAATCAAGCATAGGTTGACTTTTGTGATGTTTAAATTTCATTAATTTGTTGAAAGCTGTATTTTGCACTTTGGAAATAAGAAACTGTTTTCTTCAATTCATATGGACTTGAGATATTGCTTGGTTGCAGATTCAGCTTTGCTGGGAAGCCTTTTCCTGAACTGGAATAATAAAAAGGGAAAATGTAATATTTAAGCCAGCCAGTGTAAATTATGTGCTTCCTGGATGGTATCTTCCACTGGGAAAAAGAATCTATCTGGGTTCTTATTTGCTTTTTGTGGTGTTTTAAGTGCCGCCATGCAAAATTTTTCAAAATGGGTCTTGGCTTCAAAATCAAGTCTATAACAGTAGGCTCATCTGTGTTTTCCTTGCAGCATTACTTGACATGACATAACGTGCCCAGCGGAAAACGACAATCACGAAAGCTGTTGAAAAAAGCAAAACCGCTTGTGTTTTTTTTTATAAATTTTTTGGTATTAAAAGGGCATTCTGTAATTTTCTCATAATAGGGGTTTTATACCAATTGATATTCGAATATTATAGCGGACAAAAGTTGGGGCATGAATGTAATTTGGAAAAAAAGACAAGGACATTTTGTACGAAAAGATAACGGAGTGAAAAGGGAAGACTAGGGTCAGATCCAAAGGTTAGGCAAAAAGCTTGGACATTTCACCCTCTCATAGAGCAGCGGAGCCGTTAGCCAAGGGGTAAAAACGACGTACCATCGAATAAACGCAGACGGCAGACCAGAATTTAGATGCGCTCTCTCATTCATTTGTAGACTAAAAAACCCCTTTGAAATGCCCAAATTTACAACCTTAAACCCTAACCGCCACAACCACCACTCTCACCTCCGCACTAACTATACTCGTAGAAGCAGCAGAAGCTTATGAGTAGCACTAATCTCAGATCTTCTGCCACAATGTCCCACCGTAACACCCCTCCACAAGCTCTTCCCTTGGTTGTCACTCTCAACTGCATCGAGGATTGCGCCATCGAGCAAGACTCCCTTTCCGGCGTCGCTACCGTTGAGCACGTCCCCCTCAGCCGTCTATCTGATGGCAAGATTGAATCAGCTGCCGCTTTACTTCTTCACTCTCTCGCTTACCTCCCTCGTGCCGCTCAACGCCGTCTCCGTCCCTACCAGATTATCCTATGCCTTGGCTCCTCTGACCGTGCCGTCGACTCCGCTCTTGCCGCCGACCTGGGCCTTCGACTTGTTCATGTGGACACTTCACGGACCGAAGAGATCGCGGACACTGTGATGGCTTTATTTCTTGGTTTGCTGCGCCGGACACACTTACTCTCCCGCCACGCGCTCTCGGCTTCAGGATGGCTTGGCTCTGTTCAACCGTTATGTCGAGGAATGAGAAGATGTAGAGGGCTTGTTTTGGGGATTGTTGGTAGATCTGCGTCGGCAAGGTGTTTAGCTACTAGGAGCTTGGCGTTCAAGATGAGTGTGCTTTATTTTGATGTTCACGAGGTATCATCAGACTTTGAGTTTTACAATGCTGAGTAATTTAATTCAATAAATGGTTGAATTAGTGAACAACTGATGTTTATGCCAATAATGCGATCTTGCATGTGTTTTTTTTTTTTTTTTGCTTCTTTTCTTGGATAGGAGTAGTGAAGTTTTTGATTTTTTTTTTTAAAACAAGAAGGGTACAGACTCTGCGGAGGTTAAGAATGTTGACCATGTGCTACCGGATGGTATGAGAACCATTTACAATTCGGTAATTTTGATAGCTGAGAAGTTTTGATGCTCAGAACATCTTTTTTTTTTTTTTTATTGAAGCATAAGGTATTTTGCCTGGCATAGTTTACCAACTGGCAGTTCAGTTGCTAAATACAATGATATATAACATTTACTTCTCAAGTATTTGCTTTCAAGGTGTCCTGAATATACTGCTAACTGCTATATCATGTCAGACAAATTTATATATAATCATATGTGATCTGCATTCGTGGTTTGTTTTACTTGATATTTCTTAACTTACGACCTGATTATTATGTTGTTCGAAAGGTGCAATTTCCATGGGATTCAGAGGCATTCTTTTAGAAGTTGAATTGTGAAAATGCATCTATAAAATACTTCCCTCATGTCAATGCATTGAAAAATAGTTTTATTTTTTATTTCTTTGTATAATTTTTTTATTTGTTCTTTGTGTCTGGACTTGCTCTGGCAATCTGTTAAGCTCTGGCGCTATGTTCACACAGGGAAATGGAAAAGTAAGCAGGTCATCCCTAAGATTTCCACCTGCAGCTCGAAGAATGGATACCCTTAATGATTTACTTGCTGCAAGTGACCTTATCTCACTTCATTGTGCTCTTACGAATGAAACAGTTCAGATTATCAATGCAGAATGCTTTCAGCATGTTAAACCAGGTATACCACTTGTCAGTTTTGAGAACTTCACAAATATTTTTATGATCATTTTTCTGGTTATATGGGAGAGAACCTTTTATTTTTTTAGGGGCATTTCTTGTAAATACTGGCAGCAGTCAACTTCTGGATGACTGTGCTTTGAAGCAGCTTTTGATTGATGGGACCTTGGCTGGCTGTGCTTTGGATGGTGCTGAAGGACCTCAGTGGATGGAAGCATGGGTATGTTTGACTTCATGGTCTTGGTTTCATTGTACTCTAGAATTTAATTAGTAACTTTTTAACGTATTAGTCTGTGTGTTTATTAGCATGGAGTATCTTCCTTTATGTGAACCCTTTGCCTCTCTTTTCAATCATGGTCTTTTGTTGCTTCTGTTGCTCCCTTGTTTTTTCTGGATAAAAAGAGCTTAAAAGGTGTAACTGTGCCTAAATGCATATCTTTCATTACTGCTTGAATTCGAAACTTCATATTTTATTCACCAGTGAGTCTTCTCCATTTGCTGATTCAAGCACCATTAGATAACCTTCCTTTTGCTCTAACAAAGTACTATCCAACGATTTTTTATTTATTCTGAATAAAGCAAAAGCAATAATTATTAAGGCAGTATATTCATCATTATATTTACATAATAAAAGTAAAGGCAATTATTGAAAGAAATTTATATTTTCTTTCATAACTTTTTTTTTCCCAAAAGATTGCCTTTTGTCATCTATTCTAACTATGCTTTTGCTTTCGAGATAGCAAGACTCAGCCCTTTTCATCTTGAATTGTGACTTTAATAATTGATTATGGATAACAAATTTAATTCTAGAGGCAAACAAGCTTCTAGCTCCTGTTGTTCTTACGCAGAAGACATGTGGTGCCTGGTAGGCTTTTCTAGTCGCTACAAGCACCAGGCAAATACTTCATTTTACTAAAAGAATGTTTCCTGCTTTAGATTAGATTTTGATGCAAATGCTGTGTAGCTGAGAGTACATTCTATTACAGTCTTACTGATTGGTTTCCTTAATCTATGATTCAGGTAAAAGAGATGCCCAATGTCTTGATACTTCCACGCAGTGCAGATTACAGTGAAGAAGTGTGGATGGAGATAAGGGAGAAGGCCATCTCTTTATTACAATCTTTCTTCTTTGACGGGATCACTCCAAAGGATGCTATATCTGATGAGGAGGAAAGTGAAGTAGGGGATGAAAATGAACAGTTTCACAAGCAAGACAAAGAAAGTTCTCTCCATGCTTCTATTGATGAGCAGCTGACAGATGATATTCAGGTAACTCCTGAAAACTCCCATAGGAGAAGTGTTAATCAATCAGCAGAATCTCCTAGCCAGGCTCAGCATACTGGCTTATCTCAAAATACAACTGTAAGGTCTGAAGGAAGAGGCAGTAGATCAGGTAAGAAGGCAAAAAAAAGACATGGCCGTCAAAAATCCTTACAGAAATCAGACAATGCTTCCCAAGTGGAAAAAGAAAGTACTTCACATCGAGAGGATGATACTGCCATGAGTGGTACTGATCAAGTGGTAAGTTCTGGTTCTCGGTTTGCTTCTCCTCAAGAATCAAGAAATAGGAAAACACCGATGGAATCAATGCAAGAGTCAACTTCTGACCAACTTTTAAGATCAAGCAAGAAGCTCATTGGAAAGTCTGGTGAACTGCTGAAGGATGGATGTGTGGTTGCGCTATATGTGAGAGATCAGCCTGCGCTCCATGTCTCAAGGCAGAGGGTTAAAGGTGGCGGTTGGTTCCTGGATGCCATGTCAAATGTTACAAAAAGGGACCCTGCAGCTCAGTTCCTTGTTGTTTTAATAAGCAAGGTTATCTTTTCACTTGATTTTTTTAAGCAGTTCATTCTTTGGTTTGTGGCTTAATTCCAATAGGTTTGGTTAATTAATACATTTGTATGGACATTTTTCTTTAGGACACAATTGGGTTGCGCTCTTTTGCTGCTGGTGGGAAGTTATTGCAGGTATTTATATTCTTAAAAAGATCAAGTTTGTTGAGTGCCCACTTCTAGTGCTTCTCTTACCTTCTCTCTATCTTTCTATTATTTTTCCCCCTCTTAAGAATTGGAGCAAAAAACTCGAAATTGTATAATATGTAATTATATGACTAGCTAGTAAGATCCATTTGCTTTTGCTGATGGAACCTCTTCTTTGAACACCTTCGCAGATTTTAAACCTTTAAATAACTAAGGTGTGCCTTTAATCTACATGTTATTGGTGAAAACTAAAAATCACACCCTTTAATTTGGGGTAGAAGACAATTTGTGTGGAGAATGACTTTGGATGGGCTATTGTTACGTGCTCTAGTAAATAAGCTCAAGTTTTGTGGTGCTTGGGATTAAGGTGAATTTCTTATCTTGAAATTGCAGATAAACCGAAGAATGGAATTTGTATTTGCTAGTCACAGCTTTGATGTCTGGGATAGTTGGATGTTGGAAGGTCCGCTGGAGGAATGCAGGCTGGTAAACTGCAGAAATACTATGGTAAGTAATGGTCCTGCAGTTTGCAACATGAAATGTTTGATGCATAATACTTCATTTTTTAGGATTTAGAGGCAAATGTAATTAGCGTGACTTTGTAAAAAGAAAAATTGTCACTTCCTATTTTTAACAATGCATTTATGCTTCATTGACACCTGTTCCGTTTATGCATTATACATCAATATGCATGAGCCGTGTATGAAATTCTGATGCAATCCACCTTTATCTAGTGACTTGAGACATTGTCCTATTCTGTTGGACATTCTCTTTTAATTTACCTATCTGTCCCTCGTCCACATCCTTTTTTCTCTTGAATTGCTTTCTTTTCTCAATTTTCTGGTGGCAAAAACTGCAGGGTATTTTGGACGTGCGCGTTGAGATTCTGGCCACAGTAGGGGAAAATGATGGGATCACCCGTTGGCTAGACTAGATTGTGAAAGCAAGAATGAAGATACCTAACATTTTTCCTACCATTTTGTCATTCTTCCCAAGCATGTATTTCCTCGAAACAATTTGTAAATCATTCTTTTCCCCATCTTTTTCTTCATTACCTGGTGCTTTTTTTTTTTTAAATTATATTTTTCTTTTTTTTTTCTATTCTTTCGTTTTCTAGATGTGACAGTTTAGGTGATCAGTGTTGCGAGTTTTTTGGCCTCTTGGCAGATAGATGTACTTTATAATGTATGATAAAAAGAAAAATTCCTTTGTTTTTCTGAAATGGATTACTGGTCTCCCTTGAATGATGAAGGAGTATCCATGATAGATTCAGCCAAGTTGTATTACAACTTGACTTTTTTGGGAGTAGTGCAAATGCATTTTTCCGTTGATTTCTGGTTATGGAGTACAATATAGGTCTTTTTCTTTCTTTCGTTCTTCATCTTTTTTCTATTTTGATTATGTAAAAGAGGCCAATAGAATTCAACATGATAGAGGCCTCTGATGATACCCCAAGCGTTGCAGTGAGTAAATGGACTGTTTCATAGTGGGATAATTTCGGTTCAAACAACTTATTTTTCTGAATCATGCATGAAATATATATAGCTGCTGTAAAAGAAATTACTAACAGTAACTTATTGCAGGGAGGAGACTCTCACCAGATAGAATAAGAGTAATGCTACATTTATACGTTTCTTGATTGTTGTATAAAAGCTTGTTGGGCTATTTCTTTGCTAATCTTTCATCAGAGTAGGGGTGTTTGGGAGTTTACGTGCAAAGGTTGTAGGCATGAGCCGAAAGATGTATAAGGTCTATTCCTAAAGTAGGTGTGTGCCTAAAGGCCCATACCTCTGAAACTTCACATGCTCACACATGGTGCATGAACTCCCGCACGGCTTCTATTGAGATTGAGGGAGAGAAGTATAAAATTTTTGGCTAAAGATGCAAATTAGCCTATAAACTATATTCTATACTCTACAATTTTGATTCAGTGTAAATAAATTTTTGAACTTTGAATTTGATGCAATTATGTTATTTATATATTAAACTCTTTAAATCAGAATAGTGAGTTAATTCGGTCAAGTGAGAGTGATTCGTTTTATAGAGTATAATTTAGAAGCTAATTTTTACTGCATTTAAAATTTGAGAACTTGTTTGTATTAAATTAAAGTTGGGGGATGACTCGCAGGTGAAAATATTTTTAGGGAAAGAAAGCATTATTTCCAGAATATTGCTTAGTAAAAATTAGATTGAGGAACTTACAAGGATTAACAATGTATTTCTTCTAAGCATATGCTTAATTTGATTTCTATGATTGGAAATCTTAATTATTCTCTTGATTTTGACAACATATTCATTAATTAATCTTCAACTTAATTAATTGGAATATAAAGGAGCCTTTTCAACAAGATGGGGCAAGGCGACAGCTACAATTCTCTGGACCATACTAGACATCCAGAACCTTCATTTCCGGTGTCTCCTATGAAGGGTGCAGGAGTAATTTCATCTAATTTCTGACGTGGCATTTTCTCTAATTTCCTTCTTCGAAAGCCTAGGCGGTGTTGAAATTTGAAAATATTAGTAGAAAATTATGGATTTACTGATAGAAAAATAAAAGAATTTTGGATGCTTCGAACTCGGTAAATTTAGAGAAATTGGTTAAATGATTTTCATATAATATTTTTATTTTCCTGAAATAAAAATTAAATTAAGAGATTAAATACGTAAATCAATGAAGTGGTTAAAAATCCCTACAGTTTCTCTATAAGATATTCTTGTTTTGTAACAAACAGAATTTTGACCAAACCCAAGAAGGCCAATTTCCGCGGGTAAATTTTCCCTCTTTTTTAAAAAAAAAAAATAATAATAATAATAATTATAATACACACAACAGTAAAATTTAAAAAATGTCACTTGCCGAATCAAGAGATGCCCATGGTTTCGATCAAGACAGACGTTATCATGCCACGTGTACAATGACGACGAAAGCTGGTAAGGTTAGTTTCGTCTCAATTCCCACCACCACCTCCACCTCCCATCGCCCCTACTCCCTCTATATATATTACCTCACTGGTCATTTATCAGCCACGTTCATTTCCTCTCTTTAACTTCTCAGACTTGACCAGGAGCAGAAACAACCATCAGTAGCCAAAAAAAAAAAAATAGAAGCGACATACTGAAACTGACATATCGGATTCGCCACACTGAACGAATTGTCTTTGGGAAGTAGCTAAGCTTATGGTGTCGGTGAACCCCAACCCAGCTCAGGGGTTTTACTTCTTCGATCCCATGACTATGGGACTTCCTGGTCTCAACTCTATGCCGTCGCCGCACATGACTTCCTCTACTGCTAATACTACTCCTGCTGGTGCGGCTCCTTCTAATACAAGGGCGGGTAATTCTGCGACGAGTGGTGGTGCTAATACGATGGCGTTTTGCGATGATCCAAATAAGAAGGTCCGGAAGCCTTATACTATTACTAAGTCTAGAGAGAGCTGGACGGAACAGGAGCACGACAAGTTTCTTGAAGCTCTTCAACTGTAAGTTGGTCCAATTTTTATTTCTTTTGGGGTGATTTGGTGGTTGATAAATTCGTCGCTTCAGACTGGTCTTTGATTGAATAGAAAATCTGGGGATGAGATGATGGGAAAAAGCGAGGAAATTATTGTCTTTGTGCCATGGGATTGATAGAATTTGAGATTTTTCTTTTTGCAATCAAATGGGGAATTAGGGTTTATACTTGTGAATTAATAATTGGCATTACAATTGGATCGTTGAGTCTGTATTGTTCGTTTCTACTTTGTATTTCAAATTGGGTCAATGATCAGAAAGCTATTTTAGATACCTTAAAAACAAAGTGAATTAATTTGATTGCTCCAAGTTCTGTAAGTTGGGTTAGTTACTACTCCTAGCCCTAGCAGTAAAGCCTAATCAAATAATTTCAAGTTGGCGTTGCATTCATTTGTTCTTTTATTATTTGAAAATCTTTTCAAGGAAAAAAAGAAAAGACGCAACTTTTTTATGGCAATTAATTGTTTGTTTGGCCAAAGAAGTGCATTAACTTTGTCAAGATAGTTGTTTTTGGGTCATCATGCCCCAACTAGTGAGCAAGTAATTTTTTATTATCGAACTTCCTATATGTAGTTTGTTAATAGTTAATTTTTTGGCCATAAAACATTGGGTTAATATTGGTTCAAGTAGATAGAAAATTCTTGCATAAATCCCAAGTATGGGATATTAGCTAATTGTTTGAGATGGCATCTTCGAAAAACAATAATATGGTGTATGCAGTAAAGAAGCTGCATTGTATCTGCACCTATGTGATACTTTTTAGGAGTTTACTCTGTAATTGTTTCTCTAGAAGCATACTTTCCTGTTTCTGTTTATGCTTGTTTCTTAATAAATCACTTGATACTAATTGGAATATGTCTTGCTTTTGTGGCTGATTACAGATTTGATCGAGATTGGAAGAAAATCGAAGCATTTGTCGGATCAAAGACAGTCATCCAGGTATTTGGTGAATTGCAGTGGCATTACATAATAACTATGACATGTATTGACTACTTTAAGTCTCTAGTTCCATTGGTCATTATTTTTTTCATTTGCATTGCCCGAAGATATCCATGTCAAATAAATATAGTGGACACAAGTTGCGGCACCTTGACATTTCAAAATAGTGGGATTATCTATGAAATTTTGTAAAATTGCCTTAATCTTAGCTCTTCTTCAGGTCTTCATTTGCCATCTTATGTTATATTTTACTTTGAATGTACTTTAGGTTGATCATACAGTTACATCTACGTACTTGTATGATACAAGTTTTACCAGAAAAGGGATGATTCACCTCTTGTGTGTAGCGACCAGCAAAATTATAAAATAGGAAGGACTTTCTTTTAGACTGAGGAAAGATAACAATTGCTAACCATAGATGATGATTTGCTTCTTAGTGACTATGAACTGAAAGAGGGAAAGAGGAGGGAATGGAAGAAGAAGAGACTTAAGAAAATTTTGGTTTCTCTCATCTTCTTGTACATTTTTAGGCACTAATTTTGCAGCTGGTGTGGGCTACATAAACTGTGCCAACATGAATTGCATGTTAAATCTAAAAGGATGTTTTTGACAGATACGTAGCCATGCACAGAAGTACTTTCTGAAGGTTCAGAAGACTGGGATAAGCGAACATGTGCCTCCACCTCGGCCAAAGAGAAAAGCAGCTCATCCATATCCACAGAAGGCACCTAAAAGTGGTCAGTGTGGTCAACCTTAGCTCTGTTATTTCCTTTATGTCTTCTCTTTTTTTCTTTGTTGCCTTTCTTCAAATGATTCAGATTTTTGACTGACCCTCTTCTGTATGGCCAGCAGCTCCAGTTGTAACCCAAGTGAGTACCCCATTTCAATCTTCATCTGCTTCACTTGAACCTGCATATGTGTACAGGTCAGATTCTTCATCAGTTATTGGAAATCCATTGACTAGTGGAACTTTGACATCTTGGAGTTATAACTCTATGGCACCAGTCACTGTGCCTCAAGTGATAAAAGGTACTGTTTTTTAATGTCCGTGCCGTCTCAACTCTCTTTCTTCCCTTTGTGTTTCTGTTAGTCATTTTTTTTTTCTTCCCCAGATGATTTGGGGTCAGCTGGGCCACCAATTGCACATAATTGTTGCTACAGTAGCAGTAATGAAAGCACCCCAAAGACTTTGCAAACTAGTAAAATAATTGATCCAGTGGAGCAGGGCAAGCCAATGAGAGGTTAGTAACTTAGTATCATGCTCCCGTTATCAACTTGAGTGAAAAGTAATAATTAAAATGAAAAGTTTGATGCCTTCATGTGGGATTAAAATGTCTTTCTTATTAAACAAAAATATTCTGAACTAGTTTATTCTTTACTTCCTCCCCTGCTTCCCTCCCTCTCTTTCTTTTCAAACAAAACGGTTTAACCAAAGAAAATTTTGCTTTGCCACATTTTCTGCATCATTTGAGCGAAACTCACTGCCACTTCTGTTTGTAATAGACTTATTCTAGTCTCATGAATAGTGGGCATCTAAGTACAGTGTTTAGCGTGTTTTATAATTTCTCCCAAAAGAGGGCTTAGGGCTTGCTACCTATGAATGTAGAACTTAAAAAGTTAATGTCGTTTGACTTTGTCATCTTATCCTTAATCGCTTTTATTGAAACTTTAAAATTCATCCTGTCTTGTTCTGCCACCCATCAGCCTTCTCGTTCTTGCTTAACAGTTTATACAGTCGCTTATGCTTTAGGTTGCTGATGAGCTTTTTATTTTGCAACAAATTGCCCTCAGTGAAACTGCTTAATGTGAACATTTCAAATGCCTCTCACATGCGGTGCTCAACCCCCTTTGGGGCATTTATGCTCATCTTTGTTTTCTCACTTCCCAATTACTTTGTACTGTATACTTTCAGATTGGCCGTTATCATTTGCTTTGATTCTTACTGTTCTACCATCTTCTTATGTTCCTGATTTTCTTTGCATGATCCATGCTTTTCAAAATGCAGTTATGCCAGATTTTGCTAAGGTGTACAGCTTCATTGGCAGTGTATTTGACCCTCAATCCAGTGGTCACTTGCAGAGGTTAAAGCAGATGGACCCAATTAATTTGGAAACAGTAAGTCATTTTACATTTTATGTATGTTATTATCCTTAGGCTTTAGCTTGTACTGTTTCAGATGTTGGTTTTGTTTCAAACATTCAGAAGATATTCTGCTACTTAATTGGATTTTATTGGTTGTTTCCCAGGTATTGCTGTTGATGAGAAACCTTTCTGTTAATTTGACAAATCCCAAGTTCGAGGACCATGTAAGTTTTATTTGCTTATCGTTTCCTCCTAGACAATTTTTCTAACACATATATGATATGTTGCTACATTTCTTAAAATCTGATAAAACGGAAGCCTTTTTGTGATTTTGGATTATATGAGACATAGCAGTGCAAGTCTGTTTGTTCAAGAACAATGCTTACTATAAGAATAGTACTATGCCAGCCACACATTCTCTCGCATATGTTGTGCAGATGGCCTTTTTTTTCCCCCTCTTTTTTCATGGCATCTTAAATTAATACTTGCAATAAGCTACTTTGAAATAAATAAAGTACCAACTTTTTATTCGTGAAACAAAATATACACCTTTGTTCTTTTTTGATGATTATAAACAATTCCTGAATTATTTCTTGAAATGATATATTATTATCATAATAGAAAACAAGCAACTGAATATGTCCCAAGTTTCTAGCACTATATTTGGTTGGAATTTTTTCTCAAATAGGTGGGCGGGGACAGGTTTTTGCTTGGAGCACCAAATAGAATAAAATAAGTTGTGTATTTGATTCTTGTGCGGTTCATAAATATATAAATTCACTTTGATTTACCCCTCTCAACACCTAAATGGTAAAAGTAGTTATGCATTCTCACTAATTTACTCAACTTTGAATGACATTGATGCAGAGAAGGTTGCTAGCGTCCTATGATATTGAGACTGAGAAGGAAAAATATGGTGGTACATACAGTCATATTGCTGCTGATAACAGTCGGACTCTTATTTCAGCTCCGAATGAAGTGAGAGGTTGAGAAGTTTGTTTTGGCTGCCGCTGTGATGTGCATGATAAAATCTTAGGAAACTCCCATATTCGCATGGATTTTGTACCATCTCTGAATGGGCAGGGTGAAGGAGGATAATATTTGCGAGATTGAGAGTTCTAAATACAGAGATTTGTATATATAAATGCATGATATAGAGCAGGTGATCTTCTTTGCTTGTGCTAGTTTGTAGTATCTCATGTATATATTCATTCACGGTTGGCTTTTTGGAAATTGTAGCATGGTTTTATGGTCAATGTTGCGACCCGGAGTCTATCTTGTAAAGAGTGTCAGAGTGGGAGTTTTTGACAGTAAATTGGTGTAAGATGTGCTTTTGAGGTTTTGTAGAGGAAGATTCATTTCAGTATATGCACTGACGACTGCATATCAAAGTTATATTTATCAACTGAAACCATCTGGGAGTTATTCCATCTTGCTTTCATTTTTTTTTTTTTCCTGCAGTTCAATTACGAGTGAAATTCCCTATAAACGAACCACTAGAGAGTGATTCATATATTCATTCTGGATTATAATTATAGAGAGAGATGGTCATTTCTAGAGTGAATTATGAAGACTTGATAAACAATAAAATTGGCGATATTTGAAGTGCCTACGAATACTTGGCCAGAGATTATATGTCATTTACACAGATTGTTGAATGCTCTGCAAAAAATGGACGTATTTCGGAGTGTTTTTCATATGAACTGAGTGTATTTATGGACTATTTGCTTGCTGGAAGGTTGTTGGAAGAATGCTGGTTTTGGTTTTGGTTTTTTTTGGGCGGTTTGCTTTTTGTTTATGACAGTAGATTAGATAGTAGTGCCGTTTTATACAGTTTTTTTTTTTTATGTTTCTTTAGTGTTGTATCCATGCAAATAGATATACTACAGTGTTAAGTCATAATGTATTAAGGTCAGTGTTAATGTAAATGAATGTTAATTATAATAAAGTATGGTGTGTTTTTAGTTTTGCAAAATTGGATTCAGTTTTTCATTATTTCTGTCTTTAATTTTTTACATTTGACTGAATGACAAATATTGTAGTAGTTTAACTTTGATTCAATTACGAGATACACATAAATATCATTATCTTTCACTTTAATATTGTAATAAAAATTTATTTGTAAGAGCCTATTTCTGTATTTAATTCATGGTGAATTTATTACCAATTTGTAATAATCTGATCATTTAAAAAAATATTTGTTTGAATTTTATGAATTTATATAATTAAATTGATCATTTAAAAAATTTATTAATTAACTCTTTTAGTATAGGTTATCAAAATGTGTTCTAGGTAAAACAATAATATGTCCCATTATATTTTTTTTTATATATTATCTTATATGCCAATAAATTGCAAATCTTGCATAATTTTTTTTTTCCAGGTCAGAATACCCCTGATCGAGCAAAGAAAGAGTTTACTTGTAAATTATTAATACTTAGTTTTCTGGGTTTTAGCTCTAACAGTATGTCTGTTATAAATAACTTTATATCATCACGTTGTATCAAAACACTTATACTACATCTATATTTATAATAATAAATATTTTAGTTACCTCTTTACTATTACATATTTAGTTTTACTATCCAAATCTTTTTTAATGTGAGGCAACGCAAAAGTAACAAACTAATTTTAGAAATAATAATTCTACGCATTAAATAGAAATATAATAAAAAATTAACAAATAATTACATTTTTAAAAATAAACATTTTAGAATAAATGAAAAAGATTTATGTCTTTTAGACTGAATAAATCAAATAATTTGAACTTCCTCTTTCTATGGACGAGACTGCTCTGCACATCTTTGTTCCAAATATCAACACCAGGGACTTTTTTTTTTCTTTTTTTTTTTTTCCAGACAAAATGTTAAACAAAGTTTTAAGTCTCAATTGAATGCATTCTCAGTAAATAAAAGCCATTAATTACATCAACCTGAAGTTCTCTCTCGTGAAGCTCATTAAACCTGCACGATGGCCGAGCATGAGATCACTCCTATCACCATATACAAAACCCAGCAAAAGTTTTATTATCTATATCCGATTCCCTGACCGCGGTTGGCCGTGGCGAAAGAGTGCATCTGCTTTGACCTCAGTTCCATCTCTATAAGCCTTTGGAGTGCCTCCGGATGATGAGTTCCACTGGCAACATCAGCAGCTGCACCATGCATCAAGAAAAAAATAATAATAATAAATAACAAAACATATCATTTAGAATTTGAGATACACTTCGTTCCGCCGGCAATAATTAGCAACAAATCAATAACTCTGAACGGCAACAGATGTTTTAGAAAAACTAACATGTCTCTGTGAGTTAATTACAGATCCAAATGAAGGATCATTCTTTGGAAGGTGAAATAAAAAACCGATAGCAAAATAATTTAAGCATCACTTCCGGGCCCAATTCCGGTTAACGCAGCAACTAAAGTCTATGTAAATCCACCATAATCTGTGGTTCAGTTGACATGTGAAAGATCATGTAGACATTGAGACAGTGGCAGATCTAGAAATTTTCTGATAGGGTGACAAATTTATAAAGTAAAAAAAATTATAAATAAAAAATTTATCATAATGCATAAAATTCTAAATTACAATTTATTAATGTAAGGGAAAAAGTTAAAAGAAAAAAAATACAATCGTTCTCGACGAGTTTTCATATTTTGAAAGTGATTTATAATATCGTCATCACTAATATTTAAAAATAAATTTCCTACTACAAAAGTGACTAAACATTAAATAGAGTTAGTAGAATACTATAATAAATAAAATTAACCACAATACAAACATTAAAATTATAAACTAAAGACTACTAGATTTGATTATGAATTGAAATAAGTCAAAGAAAATAATTAGATTTATACATATTTGGAATCTGATTGAAATACTAATAAATTGAATATTTGGGGATGCAGTTTTATATATTTATATTTTTTACTATTACATATAAAAGGGAGCCTCTAATTTTTTTGGGTGTTTACCATGTAAATCTGCCTCTGCATTGAGGACAAAGCCCATAAATAGAGAGATTTCTTTGCTAGATGAAAACAATTTTATGTATCCCCAGTAGAAACCAACCAAAATTAACAATAGTTAAAAGGAAAAAACGCGATAAAGTAATTTACCTTGCAGTGGAATTCCATGGCCACCAAAGTTGGGCTGCTTCTGACCAAAAGGGAATCCTTGCATCTGGCTGGGTTCTTGTATAAAACCAGATATCTGATTGTTGGGATGCGGAGGCACAAGTGTACTCCTAGGAAACCCACGAAGTAGGTGGGGTGGAGGAAAATTGCCAGGTATATGCATTTGTTGTAACATAGGATTATGTGGATTAGGATCTAATCCAGTCAATCCAGTACTGGAATGGTGGAAAGGCGGGCAAAGCAAATTTGCAGGAAATTGAGGATTAGGAGGATCATGATGGATAATGTTCTCTGAGGCCATGAATTTCATCTGAGCATTAATATTAGCCGGATGAGAATCTAGTGGATGGAACATTGGCCCTGCATGATTCAATTGAGAAGGATGAAGCTGTGGAGAAGATGACTGGGCATGAATCTTATGATACTGAACATCAGGTTCCCTCATATCATAAGGACCATGGAAGAGGGTTGGACCTACTTTGCCTTCTATGATATCTCTTTCATCCTGGTAAACAGCCGAATTTAAAGCTGCTAGTTTTTCGGCAATCTCTACTTCTGTCTCATAGGTTGATAGTAACTCTGCTCTGGCTACGTTCCTGCCAGATAAAAAGTTCTGGGGATTCAGAGGATAATTGGCTGCAATCAGGCTATCCTCTTCAGGAAGTCTAACTTCAGCAGACCTATCAAAGCCACCAAGCTTAGATCCGAACTCAGTTCGAAGTTGTGACAAATCTACTGCACTTTGAGGATCAAACCCTAAAAATTGCTCACCAATTCTCTCTGATGTCATTTGTTGTCTCTGGTTTGATGCTAGTGCTCTAATTCCATGACTAGACATGCTGGAAGGAATATCAGCTATAGAAGCATGGATATCATCATCCACCATAGGAAATGAAGACTCTGAAACATCAACTCTCACTGATACACTTGCACCTCTTTGGCCAGAAGTAGGTGTGCCAACTGACTTCAGTTCCTTCATGAAAGCAGTTCCAAAAAGTGTTTCAAGAGTCAAAGGCTTGCCTGCATTGGAAATGTTTTCAGCATTCATTTCTCTGGAATTATGAGATGTGCTGCTAAGATTTGCAGCTTCAGCATTTTGAGGTCTGTCTGAAGATACAATTCCTAAATCGGTTGACAGGCCAGTTCCCTTCTGTAACAATGAAAGGAGATGCTGCGATGCATGATCATCGATCTCAGTCTTCTGCTCAATCTTAGCAGCAGAACCACTCCAATCCTGCAAAGAAACCTGCACAACGGGGCCATTTTCAGTAATTTTTGACATAATTGACTGTTCAAGGTCTTCACATGTAAGTACAGCGGGAACTGCCTCTAGTTCGTCAATGGTTTCAACAGTCACAGGCATTGAATTGGGTACTGCTTGCCCATCTGCAAATCCAGACCCTTGGAGAGGAAACCCTGGATGAATGTTCCCACTAGCTTTAACATCAAAAGCCTGGGATCCACTTTTTCCATTGCCAACAATTGACGATCTCCCTTTTCCACCGCCAACTATTAATGATAGCAAATGATTGGGCTGATCAGCTGATAAATCATCAATTGATTTAACAGTCCTGCCAGAGGAAAGCTCATCAACTGATTTATTAGGCCTTCCAGATGAGAAATCATCAACTTGTCTATTGGGCTTGCCAGATGAGAGATCATCAATTGGATTCCTCTCTGCAATAATGAGATGGAGGGTAAGAAAAAGAAAAATCAAAAGTCTATATGTTTAACCTACATAAACATCAACATGATATCAATTTCAAATGGCCAAATGTGCAAATTAGCTCATGAACTATACCCTATTATGCGAGTAACCTCCTCAACTTTGACTCAATGTAAATAAATCTTCAAACTTTAAACTTAGTACAAATTAGCCACTGAATTATACCCTATGGAGCGAATCACCTCTCACCATTCCGAGTTAACTCACGGTTCTAGTTTAAGGGGCCTAATTGTACTGAGTTTAAAGTTTGAGAGCTTATTTGCACCAAATCAAAGTTAAAGGGGGTGACTCGCTTCATATGATATAATTTAGGAGCTAATTTGCATCTTTAGCCATTTCAAATACCTTCTTCAGGAAACCATTGAGCAAATTTGGAAGATTGCACCGTGTGAGGGCTCAACGTATCGTCAGCCTTAACATCATGCTGCAGTAGAAACAAAAGATATTAAACCAAACTTCATACTTAAAACCTTTGATTGTAACTCATATCTGTGCTTCTAAAAGTAGCATCAAAATAAAAGTTGGCAACAACCAACATATTCATTTATTTGGAGGAAAAAAATGATATAAGCTGTATGTAAAAATCTGTGCAACTCCACCAAAGGATGAACTCATTTAGATAGGTAATCCTACTCCCTCATCATGACGGTTGTACCAAGACAGGTTTTTATTCTGGCATTATATTATAATGATCTTAGGGAAAAAGTACTTGAAATTAGGAACATGTAATAAAAGGCTAAGCAACGTGTAGGACGGCTGGAAACAGACAGACAAGCAATTTAACAGGGTCTCAGGTCCAAAGAACCATACTATTAAAAAAAAAAAATTACCTTAGTGATGTTGGATGAGCCAACGCCATTTACTGTCAAAGCGCTGCCAAAGAGCTTGTCTAGGATTGAAGTTGAATGAATTGGAACAGTTTCACCCACAGCTTTACTCTCTTTCACATCCTTTGCATCAAGCTCCATTACTTCACTGTTCTCTGAAGCCTCAAAAGGTTCCGGAAGTTTGGAAGTCTCATAATAGTGATTATCCTTGTCAACTGCTTGATTTGAAACATCTGTTGCCAACGATAAATTCAGAATCCTTTCACTGCATTTATTAACCGAAGCATGAATTCTTGGACCACCTAACAGCTGTTCTCTTGAATCAAATTCTTCTAATGGTTGTTTCACCTCCTGATCATTAGAATTCCCACTTAACAAGCGATTTCCTTTGACATGAAAAAGGCTACCTTCCTGTTCATTGCCAAACTATTGATGTAATCAATAAAAGAATCTTCAATAAATGATGATGGTGTACTTAAAAGTAATAATAGGTAAGCAGAACATTCTAATTCATATTAAATTTTACCAACAAAGCAACAGACACCGTGTAACTGTTTACACAGCTAACAGAAGGAAATCAGTTATTCAAGATGATCAGATACCTATGCTACTATATTCTTTTGTTAAATGAATGAACGACAAATGGATTCACTTAATTGTGTATGTAACAAATGCAAGACCCTAGACATCAGCTGAGTCCCAGATCAACAGCCCAAAAAAGAGCTTATGACAGATTTTTGGAATAACATGTTATAATTATAGATCTCACAGACTAGACAACTTTCTAATGCAATCCGATAAAAAATAGAAGAGAACTACCTCTGATATTTGAGGATGAGTCAATGATTTTGTTCCAGTATTCTTCTCCACATTAGTACTTGAAAAACCAGGGGGCACAAGAGGTCTAGATACAGGAGCTGGTGAGGGAAATGAAGACTTATCAGAAACATTATTTGAAGCAGGCTGTATCACTGGTTCATCTGTTTCATTTCTTCTATTAAGGAATCTTTTACCATCCTTCGGATCCTCCAATAACTCACTAAAATCGAAGTCAATTTCACCCTTTCCTGGATTCAACTTCTGCTTTTCTTGAAAAGCTTTCTGATGTTCTTTCCTCAAAAGTTCAAAGGAAGCTAAACAGAACATAACAATTTAAATTGTTTTGACAGTAAATGTATCAACGTATGCTGCAATAACATCAAAATAGAATCATGGCTATACCACAATCTTGTGGAAAAGGAAATATTACCTCTTCTCTTTCTTTCCTCTTCTGCTCTATCCTCACTTGTATGCTCAGAAGAACCAAATGTTTCATCATTGTATGAGTCATTAGTGTCCTTACGCGAGTGAGGTACTGCCTGAAATTATGGGGCAAGTTAAATTGGTTATCATGGGGAGAGTTAGACAATCAGAATTTCTGCCAGTTCAAATTCCTAATTCTGTTGCTTGCAATGATCAATGAAGCAACTGAAGTGTGCTCAAGTCCAGACCCAACTATGTGTCACATTTTGTATACAGTATTGTAATCATACTAACAAAAAAGAAAGGTTTCACCTTATAAGGGCGAGGGGGGTGATATGGTTCAATGCTTCTGTTAAGGTGGTAGTGATCATTAGCTCGAAAATTTGGACCTGATGCCCCAGTAGCATATCCAGACGGCCTTGGAAAAGAACCACTCCCAAGAAGTCCATCATGCTCGGGAACTTGCCAAGGACGCCGAGATTGGTTGCCATATTGCCTTCCAGAATCTATTCATTTACATTATAGAACCAGTCACAACACACATTATTAAAACACAAAAAATGCATTACACCAAACTTGAGCCTCTTAAGATCTTGGGAACATTTATTTTGAATTGTATCCCCTTGTTCAGCAGTGAATTGCGTAACATTCTATACAGTAACATAGACTCATCAAGATTGCTATAAATAGAATGACAACAATCCAAGTAAACAATTGAGAACCCAACTGCGTCAATTGGCAACATTCATAACTTTCACCTTTTCTATTCATCTCCCTAAAGTAAAATCTCACAAAGAAGCCTAGCTCAGCTCTTAAATTCCCCATTGGGTTAAAGTAATAACTCAATAAATCAGCATGTACTAAAACACATCCAACCTTGAGGTTTCACAATATTGAAGCCCAAAAAAAAAGGGGGGAGGGACATTGATTCCATCCACAAAAAATATATATTTGTCAACAGCTTGTTTCTATGGAATGAATCAGAAGCCTCTAGTTGTCAAAGAGCATGCTGCAAGTGAGCTTTCACATTTTAAGAATTCTCCACTCCCCCCTTTCTTGTTCAAGGATGAAATAAAACTTACAAAAGCTACAAATTATTTAATACAATCATACTCTTAATTTAAACAACCTCAAAGAATTAATAGAAACTTAATCAATGCAACCAATTGGTTATGGATCTATTAAAAAATATAAAAAATGGGCAGCAAAGTCAAATAACCTTCATGAAAAAATTTTGGAGATAAAACACATGAAGTCAGAATGCATAAATAACGTTATAGAATGCAATCCCACAATTAAAGAACATATAAATACAAGAGAACTAATATATGAAGCCTGACCTGAGTCCCTGTCAGACTGTGAATCACTGTCACGATCACTCCTTCCAGAGGAAGGACTATCCCACCTTCCATGAATGCCCCGGGAATAATTATTTGCATCCCCTCTAGTGGGTGGGGATGAACCGTATTCATTACGTCCATAACTTTGTGATGACAAGGCCCCAGAAATTCTGAATCGATCCTGTGAAGCATCCTCAAATTCACTGGTGAACAGAGAAACGGGGAAAGAATAATGGAAATTACTCAATTAGCTTGAGAGCATCACCGGGAGAAAAGCAAAAGTGTAAGTATTGGCAACTGAAACTGATAACGGCAACCTCAAATATGTACAATAATAACGTACCTTAAAATCGATTGGTCAAATCCACTTGGTAACTTTTTGCAAACATCCAATTCATTCAACGACAGAAGAAAATCTCTTGTATATGAAATTTTGAACTTCCTGGATCATTATTCACATTCAATAAGTAAATAAAAGAAAAGCAATGTTAGAAAGCAGGATTGAGTCAACGTTGAAATCAGAAACGCAAGAATGTAAGTGCATTACTTTTGTGATTCGTCTCTTGCTTCTACACGCTGATTCAGTTCGTGTTGCTCCTGATTTTCGAAGCTCATTTTGCTAGTACTTAATTTTCCAAAAAGCAAATACTATTCGATTAGTATTGTTCTCCTGAATACAAGAGTCACTAGTTCACCACATATTAACTCAAATACATAAGCCGTCGTCCGCTAAGCAATACCAACCTCATATTGAAACAACGTCCAAATAACCCCAATAACTCCCATCTCCACCTTCAAAAACTCTGTTGACAACACTGCCACATAATCTAGACCTAAAGAGTAAAAATGATAAACTTGGCTATTTCAACCCTCAAGACAAGCAACCCATAAACTATCATTCATTCAATATCCAGATAAGCCATCCACCCAAATTCAAAACTGCAGCCAGTATGAATGAAGGAACAAAAGCCAAAAACCAGCTGGTGTCGAGCTCAATCCACGTCCTGATCCAACTCAATCCACAACATAAACCACCAGAAATACGGAAGCAAATTTTCAATATCCTAAAACCCTCTTAGCAAAATTGTGAAAATGAAACGCGATCGTTGTCAGGAGAAGGGTGCTGGAAACGCCAGATATGATATATATACAAAGAATGGCTAATTTCTTTCAATCAAAACTCGAATCTCGTACAGTACACCATCTCAATGCTTGATTAAAGGCAGAGATTATCAAAATATTGACGTCGTCAATTCTCAAATAAGATCGAATGAGACAATTCCTAGGGCTTTGCTCTAATCTATGAAGCTCAAAAAAACTAGGGTTTTGTTACAATACAAAAGGAGCTATCGGGATCGGAGAGGCAGAAAGACCGGGAGATAGGAAGGGAAAACAAAATAAGGAAATTAGGGTTCGAATCTCCAATCTTTAACCTGTCTGTTGGATCCGAGACTCTGCTTTAGAGAGAGATTGAGAAACGACTTTGAGGAACTGATTTACGGAAATGACGTTATTCGCCTTACATTTTGAAGGAAAAAAAAAAAATTGCAAACATTAAAAAAATAGTTTGTTTCGCAAACCCACGCGCCTTAACTTACGTGGACAATGAACAAGCAGTTCAAATAAAGCAATTTCCCAAACTCCAGTGCAGGCTTTGTTGACAACTTGGCATCACGATTAATTGCTGGCTTTAGAGGCACGTAGATGAAAGCCCACTCTCATATTTTTAAGGGAAAAAGAAAAAGAAGCAAATATAAAGCTAATAAATTTTCTATCAAATATCTTCACTTTTATTTAATAAACTGCTCATTGTTTTCTTAAAATTCTATTTATTAATATTCTATATTTATATTTTACTTAACATTAATACCTCTTTTCAGAAAACATTAATTCCTTATTTTTTTATTAACCCCATTTAGATGATGAATTAAAATTTTGCAATTCAGTCTAGAGGGCAATGGCTAATGGCATAAAGAGGTTTTGTTAACAATTTCATATTTGATATTTCTTTCATATAAAATAAATTTTTGAAATTCATTTTCAAATGAATTTAGAATTTGCAAATTGAATGATATAATTTAAAATATGAAATTTATTTAATTTTTATTTAATTATATTTAGAATAAATTCAAAATTTAATATTTATTTATATATTTTTTAAATTATCCTTCTTATGACTTTTAAAAAAATGTAGATATACGTGGAAATAAATATATATTTGGGTTAAATTTGTATAGAAATAAACTATTTTGAATATACACACACTTGCAATATTTTAAAAAATCAAATATAATCTTAATTATAGTTATAATTATTATTAATTTTAAAATTATATAATTTGATAAAATTTATGTAATAAGATTTTTAAATTTCAATTGCTCTTGAAAATAAGATAAAAAAAATTGCGTTTGTGAAATGAAAAAACAACCAAACAAAAGTTAAATTAATTACTAGTTAATAAGAACATTTTTATCAATAAAATTTATTTAATTCATATTGTTGAATTCATTTATAACTTCTTCTGTTATAATTTAATTTTAATTATAAATCAATTTCATCAATTCAATTTTAATAATTATAATAAATGATTTATTTATTATAAATATGTAAATTATAAAAATTGCAAATGAATATGAACATGATTCTTAATAATTTTATTTAGTAATTATTGACTTTTTTTTACATTTTGTTTTTATTTATTATTTATAAAAATAGTATATAAAAAATAAAAAATATTATTTGTATAAAATATTTTTGTATAATTATTTTATATTTTATCAACTCATACACTAAAATATTTATACTTTATCAACTTATTTTACATTATATTTTATTAATTTATATATTTATTTTACTCAATTTAGATTGAAAATCAATTAATTTAATACGATCAAAATAATACAACACAAAATAAATTGGAATAAATAATATTTATGTAAATAAACGCTATTTAACTTTTTATCCTTATTAATAAATATGTTTTATTAATTATATTTGTTATCAATATTATTTATCAACAAATTATATATGAGTCACAAAATTAATAAATTTACATCCAGCACTCTAATTTCGTTTTTTACTTTCAGACATTTACGCCCTCAACTCTAAAATTAAATTAAATTTGTCACGCAACTTCCATCACCGAGTTATGATGAATTTAAGTTTTTTTTTTTTTTAATTTTATTTTAGAGTTGAGGGGGTAAATGTCTGAAAGTAAAAAATTAGGGGTCACAACTGAAAATTAGTCAGACTAAAGGCTACTGTAATCCTTCTTATCCTATCTTATATCGCTGAAAAGTAACCAGAACACGTTCACTCCTGAAGTTCTTAAATATTACGGATTACCCACCCCAATAATCTCACAGGGCAATCTCGTAAAAAAACTGAGAATCGACGTCGTTTAACAACCGGGAAATAAATTTCTTCAAATGGAGCTGCAATCGCACCACACAGACAGCAACAAACCAAGCTTCAATGGCGTCTACTTCGCTCTTACAGTCCTCAGCGGCAGCGTTTCGCGGCCAATTCCCAATTATATCAACTCAGTTGTCCGTTAAGGTGCCTTGCGGAAACTCTAAAAATAGTAATGGGTTAGTGTCAGTGAGGGCCACCGGAGGTATTGTGTTGGTGGAGAAATCAGAATCGGAAAAGGCCAATCGCTTGAAGACTACTTACCTCGAAAAGATTGTTCCCTTACTTATGGAAGAGTTCTCCTACACTAACATTCACCAGGTGACCATTTTAATCTTGGTTTTACAATTTATTTTTTCCTCAATTTATTTCTTTATATTTGGTTTAGAGTGGAAATTATTGAGGTTTGAATTGATAATGAGGTATGAAAATGACATTACTTTCTTTTGGTTAATACTGTTTAAGAGATTTTTTTTACTGGATAAGGTTGGTAGGCTTGTTTCAAGGGACTGAGTTTGTTTGCTTGCGTAGTGTTTTATATCAACTGTGGCAAATTCTTTAATATTATGGAGAATTTATCTTGAAATAAGTATTCAGAAGGCAAGTCCTGGCGCAATGGGAAGACTTCATATTATGGATGACCTCTCAAACCCGTGCACTAGCCACTAATGGAACTGAATCTCATACCCTGGTGATAAGATATTCATGGATTTCAATTTTTTCTTTGGAAGGGAAGGCGACAAATATCATAATACTCAAATGGTTGTGTCCTATGGTATTTTATATTGGAGATCAAAGAATTGATATCTTTATCTTGTTTGGCAGCAAATATCTTTCTTTATGCAGAAAAGATTAAGTGTTTTGTTGGATAGCTGCAGGGGAGTTGTTATGTCCAAACAAGCTCTAGATATGCTTATTTCTTTTCAGTTTGCATTTTGCACTTTATATCATATGCATTCTATGCTCCAGCTCTTGATTAGTTTTTTTGTTTCCTGCAATTTCATGACATCTCAAGGTTCCAAAAATTGAAAAGATTGTGGTGAACTGTGGTATTGGAGATGCTACTCAGAATGCCAAAGGTTTGGAAGCCGCAATGAATGATTTGGCTCTGATTACAGGACAGAGGCCTATCAAGACAAGAGCAAGGAACTCTATTGCCACATTCAAGATCAGGGAAGGTCAACCACTAGGCATTGCTGTTACACTCAGAGGAAATGTAAGCATGTTTTACTCTTTTTTAGTGAATAGTTTCTTATTTACAATCCAGTTTGAGTTTCTAAGTGTCTCTCAATGGCCAAGGCTCCTTCTGTTGCTTGAGATTTAAATACAAGCTGGTCTTGAATCCTGACTTCTAATGCTGTATTGAACTTTTGGCATTGCCATTCCTTGGTTCTTCTAACATTTTGGTTACCATTTTAATATAATTTGAAAACTTGTAATTTCTCAATAAAAGAAATTCCTGCCTTCCTTTCTTCCCCTGCTCAGTATACGGATTTCCTAGTTCAAAATAAGAGACTAACGTCTAACCCATGCTTGTTTCTCTGTTATAATTGTCTTAGTGTGTTTCATTTCATCTTTATTTATTGAATTATGTGATAGTGCCATTGTATGATGGTAAATAATGATTTCCTGTCTATGATGTCTTTTGAAAAAGAATAGTTCAGAGATTTTGTCGGTAGTCTTGATACGATTGTTCATTCTGATAACGACTGTTTCGATTAGTAAATTTTAGACATTTATAAGAAGAATTAGTTCAGAGATGATGGTTTCTCCCTTCTGATAAACTTTAGCAATAATAGCAACTATGTGAGAAAAAGTTGCTTCCTCGGTGCAAAGAATATATCTTCAAGTATCTCAATATTTTCTTACTCTGGTTTGCATTTGTGTGTTGACACATATTTGATATGTTCTCTTACATTTCGTATTTTCCTGTTTTCCCTTTGGCTAAATTATGTCACCCTTCACCAACTGTATTCATTAGGGCATATACCGATACCGTGATTTTTATACCGTCAATCTCATATGATAAGCAACACATTGCTGGTATTATTAATGATTTTGTGAGTTCTAAACGAATGAGTTTTTTTTATTTCACTGATGTAGGCTTTTCTTTATGGAGCCTTATAAATCATTCTTCATATTTTATGCTTACTGAGTATGCTTTACAGGTGATGTTTTCATTCTTAGACCGGCTTATAAATCTAGGGCTTCCAAGGACAAGGGATTTCCAAGGTGTAAATCCAAACAGCATTGATGGGCATGGGAATTACAGCATCGGAATTCGCGAGCAGAGCGTGTTCCCGGAGATTAGGTATGATGCACTTGGTAAGCCAAGGGGAATGGATGTTTGCATCACAACTACTGCTAAAACTGATCAAGAAGGTCAGAAGCTTTTGTCTCTCATGGGAATGCCATTCAGAGAAAGTAGTGGTACCACTGGTTTGCCACCAAAGAAGAAGTTGAAGAAACATCATTTTGATTCAAAATCAAGGGGGCGGCGATAAAAATTTTCTTCATTTGGTTTTTGCAATTTCCATCAGCATATGTACTCTTCTTTGTGTATGTGTCTCTAGTCCAATGTAAAATACATTGTTATGATTTTTTGCTTAAGATGTTTTCTCCTACAGTATTGACGTGTCTATGGATGTGATGGAAATATGAGAAAAATTTGTGCTTTGGATGTGTCTTTTGACTCCATTTTATTGTTAATTTGTACTAAATATTTTTAAAACTTTACTTTATCGAATATGAATTTATATTATTGGATAATTGAAAAAAAATTTTTTTTGATAATTCAATATAATCGGACCAATAAATTCATAAAGTATAAAAGAAAAGTAAAATAATTTTCACTTTGTATATGTATTTTTATTATTTAATCAAATAAAAGCAACAATAACTAATATTTTTTAATCAAATATTTAGGTTTTTTTCAATATTGACTCTTACTCTATTAGTCATCAACTTATCACAAGTATTAATACTAACAACTATTTTACAGATTTTATGAAGCCACTAAAAGGAATAGTATTTCTTTTACAAGATAATATGGTGATAGTTTTTTAGTCGAGAATGATGCCGATTTTAGTTTTTTTTTCCTCCTCCTTTGTAATTAAAAAAAAAAACTATTTTAAATTGTTCAATTAAATATACCATCAGTAATTTTTATGAATTATAAACTGAGACTTGATTCAAATTGTAATCATATATAGTTTAGTTGATTTGGTTACATTATTTATTTATATATTTTTTAAAAAAAACTAGGGTTGGGCCAAACTCAAACCAACAAATGTGGTCTACATAACTTAGAGAATTTTTCAAAAAACTACTAAAATATTATAACATTAAGTCAACTAAAAGTTTTTTTTTTCAAACCTATCAAAAGTATTTAAAAAATATTATAAGAGTACCGAAATTTAAAAAGTCACCTAAAAATATATTAAAAGTGTAAATATAGTATATCTCTACTATATTTTGAGTACATTTTGGTTTGATATCCTTAAAAATACTTTGATATATATTGAAAATGTTTTGAGAAATACATTTGGTGTACATTATAAATATGTTAAAATTTTTTTAGAAATTTATTAGGTATCCAAATTTTTATATATAAAAAAAAAGAATAGATATAACTAATTGTTAGGATTTAAAGAATCAAGCCGAGAAAGAGAAGGAGATCTAATTTTGAGCACAAAGAGAATGAGATTAATCAGTAAATAATGAATAAAAAATGAGAAGATGAATCCCGAAATGAAACCAAGGCATTTTCAACTTCCTGATGTCCAAGTACAAAGTGTCAAAGCACGTTCTAATTATATCATCAAATAAGCTACCAGCTATTTCCAATCTCCGATTTGTAGTTTAAACAAACCAATACCTAATTGACAGGTATACCTAATCAACAACAAATCGACAGGTGTTATATGACACAAATATCAATACAACAAAACTTTGAATTTTAATCCAAATTCCCAAAAAAAAAAAAAAAAAACTTAATTACATGATAAGAAACTACAGTTATGCTTTTCTCCGTCTCCGACCAGGATAGATTTTTCATTTGCATCCTTTCTTTGCATTTTTGCTCTACTTTCACCATTTTTGATCTGCTGTAAATTTTTGGAGTCTCAGAATTTGATTCCAAATCTGAAGCTAAGAAAATATACATTTCAACAATATTTTCTTCATTTTTGCCAGTATGAATTACGATATTATTTGACTCTTGTTGCAGTGGATTCGACTCTAATGAAGTAAAATTTTGTTCAAACGATAACCACTGTAAATAAAATGAAAAAAGAAAAAAATTGTAAATAAAAAAAATATTTTTAGTACAAATAAAATTTCATAAAATTGATGGTAAATTTGAAAAAAGATTTAAAATATAGATATGGTGAAAATTCCTTATAACTTAAATCGTCTGAGATACCAGAAATCGTGTAGCCCTCGGCCTATGTAGGCCCATTAATTAGATAAAACTTTTTATCTTATAGATAATACTGCTAGTACAGCAAGGATTGTTATATAGCTATATGAACCAAATGCTAATTAGCGCATGTCTTAATATAAAAAATTGGTCCTCATTTTTTTAAAATTAAATTTATGTGTAAAAACTCATGAAACATACGCATGAAATAATTTGTCATACAATAATACTATAACTACAATAATTTAAACCTTTTTCTTTACAGATAATACATATATATTTTTTAATTTTGTTTACACTGTACATTTTTAAATTTAATTTAAAATGGCGTATATATCTTTTATTTAACAAAAAAAAATTTTAAATTCGAATCTTCAAAATACAATTATTTTAAAATTTATGAGCAAGTATTATTTTACCGATATTATAGCTAAACAAACATAATTAGTAAAGGTATATATCCAATTAATGAATAAGTGTTTTACGCTATTAAGATTATATCCAAGATAAACAGAATTAGTGTTGTGGTCTTATTAAAAAAAAGGTTAAAATTGTAGTCTTATGGGGACAAACTATAAGGTGTGGAAATAGCAAAATTATTATTAGCAGTTCATCTCTCAATCTTTTCTTTCACCGGGCGCGGTAATTCGTTGCCAAGAAACTTTAAAAAAGACTCGGAAAAGATGAAGACATTTTTTTATCAGATAATATTGGGAAGAGGAATGGTATCTACTCATTCAGAACACTGGGTTCTTAAAGCTGAGTATTCTATGGCTTCTGATCTCTCTCTCAATCGCTCCATCTTCCGCGGCGGTTCCTCCTCTCCTTCTCGTCGCGACCTTGTCTTCGTCGTCAATCCCAGAGGTCTTTTACTTGTTTTTTTTTACTGAAGGGGAAAAAAAAAAGGAATTTCTTTTCCGGTTCGTGAGAAAATCCCGGAAACGCAAGAAAGAACTTTTGAGTTTAGTTTATCTGAGAATTGTCTATTGAAGTTTCAATTGGATCAGGAGCTAATGGGAGAACAGGCAAGGAGTGGAAGAAATTGCTTCCGTATCTCCGGTTTCGCCTCGACAAAGATTGCAATGTGAGCTTCCTCTTTGCTAATTACAACTGCTGGATTCTTGTTTGTGTTCAATTCGATAGTTCTGCTCTCTAATTCAAGTCATTCTACCCAAAAGCGGACTCTCTAGGTTAGCTTGTATTTGAATTCGTTCTGAAAGAGTCCATTTGCTGATTGGCCTCTGTTTTGCATCTCAATATGGATACTATTCAACTTTCTTCATTAGTTTCTATGGCGATGGATTTCATGCATTTGAGTAATTTCTTCTTCTTCTTTTTCTTTCTTTCATTAAAATTTTGAAAAAAAGAAAAGACCCATACAAGATCGGGGTTTATTATGAGGAAAAGAAAAGGAGTTGGAGCCCAATTACGAGGCATCTTGTTTTCTTCTTATACGAAATTGTTTGACAATCAGAATAGGGACGTTACATCCTGCAAATTATAAAGGCATACACCAATGGTGATTGATAAATTCTATGATTTTTGTTTCTTGTCAGTAATTTTTAAAGAATTAACAAAACATTTTGCAATTGTGACTTTATTAATTATTTTTCAATATATCAAATGGCATCAAATAATAATTTACTTTCTCATACGTTTTAAATAATTATGATCCATTAGTTTAACAGTATATATTTGGATAAGCAAATACTAGGCTGTAATTTGTAATCATTTGCAGGTTAAATCTTTTTTCTTTTTTTACTGAATTTGCAGGTTAAATCTTATGCTGTCATTAAATGACCATTTCTGAGAACTACGTATTTCATTTCCTTGCAGTTAGAATAACATTTACAAGTTGTGTGACAGCGAGATTGTTAAATTTAGCACTAATTAACTTGAAGTTTATGATGCTCGTTTTGAATTTCTTTAATTTGAATTGGAAGAATGTGTTGACAGTCTCCCAGCTCCTTTGGGATATTTATAATGATTCTGCTGTGATTTATACTCTTTAAATTGCATGCTTGCTTGGCCTTATATTTCATTCATCAAGTGAAAATTTTGCTTCATTGTGGCCAGATATGTGAATCTTTGACATCAGGTCCTTACCATGCAATTGACATAACAAGAGAGGTTTGCATTGGAATTTTCTCAATCTTGAACTTGGTTGATGCGTTCATAGTAAGATTTGTTAAATTATTTATTGTGTACAAAAATTATGCGGTTTGCAGGCAATAAGGGAAGGGGCAGATGCTGTGATTGCAGTTGGAGGTGATGGCACTCTTCATGAGGTGAAACTTGCTTTCATTTGCAATTGAACTATTGCATGCATTGGGCTTCATGTGAACTTTTCTATTTAAGTAAAGAATATTAATTAACTAAAACAAATGATTAAGTGCTTAAGCTTTATATATATTGTTCCACGCTATTGGATAAATCACAAGAGCAACTCAGTTCCTGTCAGAATCACTCTATTCAATAGATGGATTATTTTCCGTTGACTTTAACTCGCCCTGACCAGGTTGTTAATGGATTTTTTTGGGCTGGGAAGCCCGTTATCAATCACAACAGAGAGGCTGCTCATGCAACTGCCCTAGGTGTAAGTGATTACAATTTCCTGGTAGTTTTGGATAGTTCCTTTAGTTTCTACCTTATTGCCATCATAACTTGTTAATTGGGTGCCTATGTGATATATGAATTATGTGGTATCAATTTCTCTAGGGCAGATATGATTTTGTAATTCTGATGCCTTTCTACAGCTCATCCCCTTAGGAACTGGATCTGATTTTGCTAGAACATGGGGCTGGTTAGTTGGTTCTACTCTAATCTGGATTAATCTGGTATCAGTTTTTTTTATGATATATTAGTTGCACTTGATCATGACAGATATTATTGTGTTTTGCTTTTATTAGGAAACCTGATCCTTATGAAGCTGTGGATCGCATTGTTAGAGGTAGTTACCTTTCATTTTTCCTTGTTTTGTTTCAAATCAATCTAAACTTGGAAAAGTTTACTTTATCTTATGCTCTAAGACTTTTTGTTAGCTTGTTCGCATTTCCTGTGTGTTTTATAAATTTTCATTGAAGCTGTCCTGCAGGGGTGAGATCACTGATAGATGTTGGTGTAATTAGTGGAGAAAGTGAAGAATCTCATTACTTTATAAATGTTGCCGATATTCATTTGTAAGGTTAACTTGTAAATAAGGAAGCATCTTCACTAATGTGCTTTCTGAGCCTAGAAGTCTTATTTCTATTTGTGGAATGTGCAGGAGTGCAAAGGCTGGTTACTATGCCTCAAGATACAAGAGATTTGGAAGTCTATGCTATGTCATTGGTGCTTTACAAGCTTTTATGGGGCATAGTAATCATGACCTCAGAATCAAGGTTAGTCTATCTAAAAGTAATCAAGGTTATATAATGATTGTAGGTTTTAGAAGAAAAATAATTCTGCAATGTATTTCTTTAGAAACAATTACATATAAATAGTAGAGGATCAACCTCAAATTAGGAAACCCTTAGAAAATAGGAAATCCCTCAAATTAGCTGATTTCTATATTAAAAATTAAAAAGGAAATATTATATTCTTTCCTAAAAATCTGACACCCTCCCTTTAGTTGGTGCACAAATGTCTATCATACCCAACTTGCTTACAAACAACTTGAAATTAGTTCTAAAGAGTCCCTTAGTGAAGATATCAGCTATTTGTTGTGTAAGAGGTACAAAAGGCATGCAAACAACACTACTATCAATCTTTTCCATTATGAAGTGTTTGTCAATCTCCACATGCTTCGTGTGATCATGTTGTACTAGATTTTGAGCAATGCTAATGGCAGCTTTATTATCACAATATAGCTTCATTGGCATATGAATCAGTATATGTAATTTTTCAAGAATTTTCCTTAACCAAAGCATTTCACAAACTCCATTAGCCATATCCCTATATTTAGCCTCGGCACTGCTTCTTGCTACGACATTTTGTTTCTTACTGCACCATGTGACCAAATTTTTCCAAACATAAGTACAATATCTTGAAGTTGATTTTCTATCAATCACCAAACCTGCCCAGTTTGCATCAGTATATGCTTCTATATTTTGTTGTGTGGATATTGTACTTATGTTTGGGAAGATCCACTATTCATCAAAACCCTTTGGCTGATGTACCTTTTAAGTATCTAAGAATCCAATAGGCTACCTCAAGGTGTTTTTGGTAGGGTGAATGCATAAATTGGATTACCAAGCTCACAGTAAAAATAATGTCTGGTCTTGTATGTGATAAGTAAATCAATTTACCCACAAACTTCTGATATTGAGTTGTATTCACCATATCATCGCCTTCACCATCCCGTAATTTCTGATTGGGATCTATTATAGGTGTGTCAGTTGGCTTACAACCGCTCATACCAGTCTCCTTAAGAAGGTCAAGAACATACTTCCTTTGAGAGACAAAAATCCCTTATTTCGACCTAGCAACTTCCATGCCAACAAAATATTTCAAAGGCCTTAAATCCTTAATTTCGAAAGCCGAAGAGATAGAAGTCTTCAAACGGTTCATCTCAAATACATCATCTCTAGTAAGAATGATGTCATCCACATACACAATTAGTATGAAAATCTTCCCATGTTGTGAATGTTTGAAAAACATGTATGATCACCTTGCCCGTGAGAATACCCTTGATTTTTAACGAACTGAGTAAATTTCTCAAACTAAGCTCTGGGTGACTGTTTCAACCCGTAGAAGGACTTCTTTAGTTTACACACCTTTATACCAAATTTCTTACCAAATCCATGGAGTGAATCCATGTACACTTCTTCCTCCAAATCTCCATTGAGAAATGCATTTTTTACATCCAATTGATGCAGAGACTAGTCAAAATTAGCTGCAAGAGACAAGAGAACTCTCATAGAGTTTAGCTTAGCAACTGGAGCAAATGTCTCCAAGTAGTTAATGCCGTAGGCTTGAGTGAATCCCTTGGCTATAAGACGAGCTTTGTATCGTTCTACGGAGCCATCAAATCTATACTTGATAGTGAACACCCATTTGCACTCTATAGTTGTCTTTCCTCTTGGTAGATCAACTAATTCCCACATGCTATTTTTTTCCAGGGCTTTCATCTCCTCAAGAACAACCTTCTTCCACTCAGTAACTTTCAGGGCATCCTGCACTTTATTAGGAGTCTCCATACAAGACAATTGTTAAGTAAAAGCACGAAAGGCAGGTGACAGATTTTCATATGACACATATTTGGACAATGGATATTGGGTATAAGACCTTACTCCCTTTCGAAAAGCAATGGGAAGATTAGAATCATCAAAAATTTAATTTGAACAAGACTCGGGTTCAGGATTAGTTGATTCCAAACTTGAAGATAAAGGTAAAGAATCTATAGGACCTTTACCTGAAGGGTTAATGGATTCTGAACAGTGGAAAGGATTGGAAGACCCTTTCTTTTGAGTTGTCCTCTACCGTGAGTAGACAATATCAAATGACACTATTGCTGTAGTTTCTTTTCATATTTTCCTAAATTCATGAACATTAGGAGATATCATTCTAGGTAGACCTGTATTTTTAGCATTTAAAACATTTGACCCACCGTCATCTTGACTAAACAAATTTGGATTTTGCGGCTGGACAGAAAAGTTAGGGAAATAATCATTTTGTTGTGAATCTTTAATTTGGAAGAAATCATAAAAAAACCGAATCTTTATTTTGGTTTCCCCCCTGAAGATGAGGTTTGAAGTAGGGAATCAATTCAAAAAATGTAACATCCATTGTAATAAACACTTTCTTTGAAATGGGTTCATAACATTTATAGCCCCTCTAGGCTTAAGCATATCCAACAAACACACATTTTGCGGCTTGAGGAGCAAATTTCCCTTGATTGTAATTATGATTATGAACAAATGCGGTACATCCAAATATCTTTAATGGTAAAGATAAAGAGAGTCTATTAGCAGGAAATAACCTTTGGAAAATATTAAAAGAAGTTTCACAGTTTAAAACTTTATAAGGCATTCTATTTGTGAGATATGTAGCAGTAAGAATAGCTTCACCCCAAAGATATGTTGGTATTTTATTGGTAATGAGTAATGTCCGTGCAACTTCTAACAAATGTTTGTTTTTTCTTTCAGCTAAACCATTTTGTTACAAAGTGTCAACACAAGAACTTTGATGAACAATACCTTTTTCAAGAAATAAATGACTCAAAGTATTT
>CATIWF010002529.1:0-16069 GCA_949630135.1 Balakata baccata | reverse complement strand
CCAGCCTTATCTCCTTCTTTCACAATTTCTTTGCTCCATTTCTGCCCTTCTTCTCCTAGACCATATCAGCCAAATTTTTGTTCCTTCTTTCACTCAATTGTTGCAAGAAATTCAGCCTTAATTAGTTTGGAATTGGTAAGTAATCATCTCTTCTTGTTTAAGTATTCATTATGACTGATTAGGGTCTGTCACAAGCAGTGTCTTGCAACTAGATTTTCATAACCATAGAGACTGATTTTGGAAATGTGTAAAACATAAAACTTGTAGATTTATGTCTTAGATTCATGGCTATATAAATGGTTTTTCATGATTTATTGTCTGTCGAAAGATATGGGCATCGGACTAGAACTGGTTCCATTGAGGAACTTAGCTGAATCATCTACTGTTTTAAATCTGTTTCTATATGATAGAGTCAATATTTGAGAAAAATCATACATGAAATTGTAGATATATGTATTATCTAGTTGCATACAAAATTTTAGGACCAGATTATGGGCGGATGTTGAGTTATAGGCAAAAGAGTCATGCCTGTTCCATATTTGAGCTGTCTGCTTAGTGTCCTAGGCAGATCCGGTCCGTTGTTTGCCAATTTTGAGTTCTTTATAGACATAATATGTAAATGGTCAAAACATAAAAGTTATAGCTACAGGTCTTAGCTAAATTTTGGCATAAATTTCACCTTAATATGTTATGTATGTTGTGAGTTATAGCCTTCACAAATCAGACTGATTTGGATGTCAGCCCTATTTCTGACCAGTCGAAATTACCCTACCATATGAGGACCTTAGATGCAGAATGGATGAAAGTTGTAAACATGAAAAATGTTCCATTTGGAATATGTATGTGTATACTAAGTTTTATTAAAATATGACTTACACGTTGTAAGATATGAAGAAGCAAAATTAGTGTCCCAAAACTGCCTAAAGTTAAAAACAGGGCAGAGAACAGAACATGATTATAAATTGTATAAAATATTCCAAAATGGTCCAATTGTTATGAAAATTAGATATGTTGTAGCACTACATGTTAGCTTTAATTAGAAATAAGAATCATATAAATTGGATTAGTATAGAAAAAGTTATAAGCTAATGAGTACATGAAGGTTACACTGCCATCAGACCAAATATTAGTTAGTGATTCTTAAAATGCATATTTCAATTTATTTAAGTTTCACTAAGTTTATTTAGCTACCAATTGACCAAGTATACATTCAATTAGGTGCACAGCATATTGGAGAGCCTCAAGGAAGTGAAAGACAGTAAGTTAGAGGTTTAGTAGCAAAAGAAAATGTGAGTTTAATTATCAAATGAATTCTTTGGTACGTGCTACATGTAATGTGATTATTACGTGCTACGTGTAATGTGACTTGATTTGCTTTATTTGAATTACATGATTGTTATGATATGGCCAATTAGACTGTATTGGATGTAAAGTACATGTTTGGATTACATGTATACATTTTCTTTATATAAGGCAAAAGTTGACTGAAATGTATAATGATTATTGCATATGCATATGGACTTAAAAAGGCGTTGTGACTAGCTAAATAGCATCGTAAAGCAAAAGAAGAGGCCTATGGCCCAAACAAATGTTCAAAAGCAAAAGAAAAGGCCAATGACCTAACAAATGTGCAAATGTTACAAATGATGAAGCTAGCTAGCAAATGCAAATATTCACATGAAAACCCGAGACAGTGTCTATTTAGCTTAGTCACAACAAAAAGAAAATGACATGAGCATAAGCAAATGAAATGTTTATATGATTTAATATGATTTATATTGATATGATATTAATAAATAGAATGACATGTAAAATGTGTAGGAATGACGATTATTACTTTTAACTGTGATTGGCTTGGTACTTTGGAAAGCTTTTGATAATTATTCTCATTGAGTTGCATCTCATCAAATTGCATTATTTTCAGGCAGAATCGAGTGATTAGCTCATTTTGGAGGTACATTCTGTATAGAAGATATGGAACACAGGTCACCGGCCAAGCCTCACCAATCTCTCTTCTTACATTGCACATATGTATAGGGACATGTCTTTTGTGTTTTGGACTGTATGTCTGTACACGTATTATATAGTGAATACGTAGTGATGTGATATATATATATATATATATATATATAGTCAAGCTGTTATGCTTTGCTAAATTGCTAAATGCAACAAAATGAAATGTTATATAATTTAAAAAAAATTATCCCTTATTATAAAAGGACTATATCTTGTTCTATGAAATACATGATAATATGATATAAGTATAAGTGATAGCCACATGTATAAGGTATTACAATTAATTCTAAATTAACTTTCTCTAATGTAGGTTGTTGTATTTTTGGCCTTAAAATCCCTTTTATATGTATTCTATTTGCCCTAGGGCATAAAAAATCCAATTCTAAGTATGATACATATAAACAAATCCAATTTGGACAAAAAGAACCCAATCGGTAGGCTGCTGGCCGTATGGGCCCGTAGCTCGCAACGCAGGCCTGTAGTGCACTGCTAGCCCAGCCCGCTTCCGTGTTCATATTGAGCATCTCATGCTCATGATGCCTTTCACATCTAGGAAACTTTTTTGTGTTTGGAAAACTTTTCCACGTTTGCAAAACCGTCCAGTCCAAATTTCTCTCTCTTAAACTTGGATCAAATCCAAGACCCATTTTACTCTTTTATCACATTTTTCTATGCGTGTAACCTAATAACTACCTTCGAATACCTCAAGCTATACCTAATTACCTCCTTAAGAGTGACCTCTAAGAGGTAATAAGGAACAGAGTCAAAGTATAGAATTAGTATCCAAGATAACCTTAAGCACCTCAAGTCTAAAGATATTATTTCTATGATGAGAGTATCACTGACATATGAATAGATAATCCATGTGGATTGGCTACACTTAACAATCATCCACATGTTTACTTTAAACATCTCATGTCTATAGTTTATGAGATCAACTACTTAATCCAATCAAGAAGTATAACATGTGCTAGTCTATCCGGATTAACAATGTTCCATGTTATTAATCCTATGACTAGGGATAATTTAGATATAAATACATTTATACATGATATGAATCTCACCATCATGATTTCATCCTGATTTTCTTCATGTTGTGTTATATATCATGGACTGCATCATTTGGTTTAAGACCTATATCAATTCATATATGCATGAACACTAATATAATGTAAGAATGCCTACATATATGTATACATTAAGTGCCTAAGGTGATTTTCTTTAAGGCACCTCTCTAATAGTCTATACCTTAGCACGTTGTGGTGTGCCATTGCGGCATTGGTGCTACTGGCCTGGGCCAACGAAGGGCTGTGCAGGCTTGAAGTTGTGTGATTCCCGACCGGGACTCCCTTTTTCCAACTAGGAAAGGCCCAACATTAGCAATGTGAAACTCAGTTTTCACATGCCATCTCTAATTCACTTGATTTCAAAGCACCATACCAATTTCCAGAATGTCATACTTCATTGAAATAGACCATTTTGTCATTGTGAACATGCCATAATCCATTTAATTCTTATTTCATCAATTTAACATGAAAATAATGAATAATCCATGTCATGAATCCATGCCAACGTGTTCAGACCATTCAGGTCAATAATCATGGCATTCAATAGTGACATAACATCTAAAAATACCTATTCACTAGCAAACATGCAGCCAGAAAGTGAATAAGCATGATTATATATACAAACCTCTAATAATGGAGCCGAAAACCCTCACTATCAATATTCCTCACTGTCTCGGTGACCGTTTCCACCTTCTGACATGTACCCTAGTAGAAAAGACATTTTCTAATGGTCACAAACCCATCAAAGAGGGCTATAAACGATATGATCATATATGGTTATTAAAACTAAACCCTAATTTAAGGAAAAACCCCCAAACCATAAAGCAAACCATGAAATAATGTGATTATAGGCTTAGAGAGGATAAATACTTATTGACCAATGAAGAAAAATGAAGGAACAATTAGAAAAACTCAGCCTCTAATCTACATAAGCGTTCAAATCGTGCCCTTAGTTAAAAATCTACAAAACCCTTGATTAATACACAAAAATCCAACCTTATATGTGTTTTACTTGTGTTTAGGTGAAGGATAATCATTGGAGATGGAGGGAGGAATGTTCAGAAGGTTTTCTGCTCAAAGAAAGTAGTTAGGGTTTAAGGTGCAGCAGAAAAACATGTGAAATCACGTATTTATGGCATGCTATCCAGAGGCAAGTCCCAACCGGAAATTGGTATCGCGAGTAGGAAACCTTTCCTAACTAGGAATTGGCCTTTTCCGAGTGGGATCCGGTTCTGCCCACCAAAAGATTAAAAAAAGTCAGAATTGCCCTATTTTATATTCTTACTTTTGATTATCAAAATACCTCTCAAAAATCCGAATTATTTCTAAGCCCTAAATTTTGGGTGTTACAGAGACATACATTTGAATATTGTTTCTTGAGAAAGGATGTTAATGCTAAGAAGATTTGGGTTGTAAAAAGAAAATATCCTTTACAAATAAGTCATAAGAAGATGGATATTCTATCCACTTCAACTAACAACTAAAGATGCATATTCAAATGGGTTCCAAAATCAATTTAATTTCTTGTAAATTTATTCAAGGAGTAACTAAAGCATGATATGATATTATTTGGATAATGGTTGCTTAAGATAAATGATAAGCATGTCTATGGCTCAAAGCTACAATTAAAAAGAAATTTTTGAAGGATTTTTGTTATGAATATTGCAATAGACTGATTTAGATCATTGGAAGTATTCCTAATAACCCATCCTTGATGTATTTGTGTGAAAATAGAATGATATGTGCAAATTTTAAGTGTTATGTGTTGTTTGCATATTTATTAGAATACTAAGGTGTCATATACTTATTTATTTGGTATTCTAATTAATCGTGATCTTAGTTCATGTTATTTGAGTTTAATTTTTAGTTCTGATGTTTTATAATCTTGTCCTCACAATTAGAAAGTAGAAATTTTATATTGAGGATAATTTTGTCATTTGACCTGTGTATCTCTCTCTTTTATATGTTTCTCTACTACAAAAGCCCATTTACAATATTTTTCTTTGTAAAAAAAAAAATCCTTTTTCAGATGCAAATATTTAGTTTTATGAAAAGATTAAATTTTTTTGGAAAGTACAAGTTTTTCAAGTCTAAAATGGTGGTATTGTTCTTAATAGACTTTTAAAATTCAAATAAAAGTTAGAGGAATATAATAATGGATTTATTGATATCCCACGTGAGCACTTTTTCCCAAGCTATGCTATTTGGCTTCCTCTCTCAGCCCGTTTTTTATCGAATCAATGAGATTTTCACTTCACCTTCTCTATTAGTGTCAAAATAAAAAATTAAAAAGAGAGATCCAATTTTTCCATTCTCTACCTCACCAAGACTTCTCTCCTCACTGCCATAGTAAAGATTAAAAAAAAAAACCCCGGATCTATGGGGAGCACGAAAGAAGCAATCACCTGTTTTAGTTCCAAATTGGCTTCGAGACCAGCGACACCACTCACCCACTAGCAACTCCGTCCAGTGATGTCATTTGTACAAGAGCAGTTCTTCAAAGGCGAGATTCTGATGGTAACTATAACTCAACCGAAAATGGACTTTGGTTATAATTTTCACAAGTAGATAATGGGTCAAATAGTGAAAAGTGCTGAAATAATGTAATTCAAAAAAGGAAGATCAAAATCAAGTTGTGGGTCTGTCTTGAATATAGAAAAACTGTAAAGATTTTCTGTCGACTCAGATTGTGACCAGGTAATTTCAATTCTCACTCATTCCATTTCTATAAAAAATTGTTGATTGAAAATATTTTTGAAAATAGATTTTCAAATTTGGTGTTGGTATTAAAATGTATGGACTGATATAATTTTGATGAAAATTAAGGAAACTGATGGTTAGTGAATTTTTAAAAAATAGAGTGGTTATGTTTGAAAACAAAATAGAGATTGTTATGAAAGGAAATATTTCTAATTCTAAAGTTAAACCTTTTATTGGAAATTATGATTCTAAAGATTGGAGTTAGATTAAAGTAATTTAATGGGAGTGAAGAAATATGTATATCCTATTCTTATTAAAAGATTTTCACAATAGAATGACAATATTGAAAAACACTGATGAAGGGATTGAAATTTGATATGAAATTAGAAACTCTACTAGATGTATTTAAAATTTTGAATGAGATTGTGAAAATTTGTGACTATTTAAACTATCAGATTTAGACTTTGTGAATATTTGACAATGTTTTAATGTTAAATTGATTGGATATTTGAAATTGAATATATGATGGTTGAACTCTTAAACTTTTTCAATATGTATAACCATTGAACTGTTAGTTTGAATTGTTGGATTGTAATTCTTGATGATTCTTTCTAAGCAATATGACTATTTGGAGTTATATATAAGTTGAATATATTTGAATAGGTTGATTTGTTTATATTAAATAGTTGACACTTTTGCATTTGGAACCGATCTTGAAATATTTTGTGCTTGACCAAGTATTTTGAATTGTTAAATGGGTATGTTATTGCTATTTGAACTTCTAGTTTAGATATTTGAATACTTTTATCTTAAATATTTGATAAGGTAATTGAATCATATTTGATATATGTTGAATTTATTATGATGATTGATACTTATGTTGCAATGTAATAGGATATTGGATAATTAAAATGTTATTACATATTAGTTGGTTAAAATGAAAAATGTTCTAAATGGTTGAACTTATTATGTGCTAGTTATATTGGAGAGGTTGTTGAACTTTTGAATTATAATATACTGTCGACCGATTAAAATGTATTGTCTGTCATTTGAACCTTTGGCTTTTCAAATTGGATCATTGAAGTGTTCTTATTGATATATCATTGATAAATTGGATTGAACTGGTTGTACTTTTTGGTTACATATGATATATTTGAGCATTATTATGAATTTTTTAGTTTGAGATATGTTGATAACTGATTTTTTTTTTTTTTTTGGAAATGACTATGGTTGAAATCTAAAAAATATTGGTATACTGAAGTTGAACTTGTTGACATGTTGAAATTGAGATTTTTGATGACAAGTTAGAGAATTTGTTTTGTGATTGTAAACCCCTTTATGAATGATGACAAAAAGGGGTAGAAATATATCAATTTGATTTTGATATTTGTTTGACAAAAAGGGGAAGAAATAAGTAATTTGAGAATACATGCTTGCTATGAATGGAGCTCAATTCAAATATAATGCTTCTTGCTTTATGAGTGACATTTTGATAGAATTTAAATTCTATTATTTAAACAAAAGTGCGTATATTTTATGGACACCTTGTTGAAATTTTCTTTACACCCATGTCCATAGACTAAGGGGAAGATTTTTTATAAGCTAACTGTAAACAAATTCTAAGTATTGAAATCAAGGTTTTGTCATAATAAAAAAGGAGGAGAATATTGGCTCAAATGCTACATTAACTTAAGTCCTAAATTTTGATGATTATAAAATCATGATATTAGAATTTGACACCTTATTGTTTCAATTTTAGATTCAAAATTACAACATGCATTGAAGGCAAATATTATTTAAGAAAAAAAACATATATACAGCAACAAGGTACTTCAACATGAATTAAGTCACAATGGTTTGTGTCAAAAGTATTAAATTAAAATATTTTTTTTAACTATTAGAAACCTAGTATTCTAGGAGTATGCTAATCGAATATTGACAGTTTTTGCTAAAAGACAAAAATAACAACTAGTTTTGTTGAAGTAATTTCTTGTCTCTACTGACTAATTTTCTATTCAAAAATTATAAATACATGTTGAAAATATATTTTGGTTGTTGGAAAACACAAGATCAATCAAAGAAAACTGCACTTATCCTTTTTAAAGTTTTTTCTTCCACTTGAGCTTCACATTTGATATTCTCTTCACTTTGGCTCTTAGTTTCTGCTATAATCATCTATTTCGAGCTTGATCAAAGTGTATTTGAGCTGTAAGTTTTCAAATAGAGCTATAAAACTTATTTTAGGTTGATTAGCATCTATGGTTTCAAGCTAAAAGTGTTCGTCAAATTTTACTTTGTAAAAACTTGTGTTTGTGAGTAAGAGCTCAGATTAGTTCTGTTTAGATTGTAATTGAGTTGATTTTTGCTATTAAAAAGAATCATTAGTGGAGAGAAACTCTCAAGAATGTGTCTTGAGGAATAGATATAGACAAGAGAACCAATCTACTATAAATTCAATTGTATCAAGCCTCTCATCTTTATCTCTGTTTTATATTGCAGCATATTAGTTGTTTTATATCCCTCAAATATGATTTTGTTTGAAAAGATATTGAGAAACACTTTGATTTTAACTCATTTCTATTTATGATCAAACTTGTATTTTAGTTCTCATTAAAAACATTTATTTCTTCTTCTAAATCTTTTCTTATGAAACATTATCTTTTAAGATTTTAAAGTTCATTTTAACTTCACTATGATTTTGAAAAACATTTTCTGCCCCTCTATTAGAATACTACTAATTTACTGCTAGTTTACTTCAAAACGTGAGTCACTTGTAAAAGTTTATAAATTCTTGAAAGCTTAATTCAATTCCCTTCTTCAGTTATTTTGGGATCTATAGTTATACTTTTTTATAATGTGGCATGTGACATGTGTAATTTCGGAATTCGTATCAGTCAAATTCCATAATGAATGTTAGTGGTATCTTGATGTGGAATACAATTACAAAAATTAGAAAAATTAGTACCAAATTGAAAAAAAGAATTGATGCTAATTTGATATAAATACCAAAAATTTTGGTACTAATAAATCATTTTATCTTAAGAATTTCAGCAGCTGCAATATATATATATATATATATATATATATATAATCAATGTTTTCCATGTTTTTACTCTTTATGCATTGTTGTTATTATTATTGTTGCTGTTTAAATAATTTAGTTTAATTTTTTTGGTATATGTTTCCTTCTAAAGTAAATTTCGAATAATAGAAAATAATTTTAAGAGAGTTGAGGAAATCTTTTCTCTTTCTAGTTTAAGTTTAAAATTAAGTAAAAAAAATTTTAAATTTTAAACAATTTTAAAATTTTTAAAGGAGCATTCTACCCTTAATAAATTTACTTAAACCTATATCTAAATTGCTAAATAGTCAGAGAAAATAATATAAAAATGAAACCACAAATTCTGAAAAAAATCATAGGTTCTACTGTTCAATTGTACTATTGTCTATACTAGAATTAGTTTTATATGATTTAAATTATTTTTTAAAATAATTATCAAATTTCTCATTTAAAAATCTAACTTTCTTTTATTTTGTAAAGTTTTTTGCGAGAAAAATATTTCCCACAAAAGTAATTTAATTAATTAATAAAACTTATTTAAAATAAATTCAAATGCATATTGTTATTGTTATTTATCTTCTAATATTGGAACAATATTTTGCTACAAATTTATATTAAATACATCAATAAATACAACAACAAATCAGTAATATTATAAAAAGAGAAATGTTATATAGCCCACCATATGTCCTTTGCCTATTTTTATAAAATTGCTTTTTTTTTTCTTGCTTTCTTACGTGATAGTACTATTTACTTTTTATTTTGTTCTTATCAATTATTTCTCTTTTTATTTTTTAATCCTAAATATGTTATTTTTTTTTTTTTGAAAAGTAAGGTCACTGAAATTTTAATTTACGGACCGATTAATATCTTAATATATTATAATCACTATTAATAAATATTAAAGTTTTTTATTATTAAATAAAATGAATTTTATTGGTATAATTAATCAATACTAAAATTAATAAGTTGCATAAAACTTAATTATAATTTAAAAAAAATTAAATAAAAAATAAAAATACTACATTACTCATTATTTTTATCTTTTCCAAAGCAGTTTCAAATCTCTTCCATTAAGTCCTTTTAAAACAGTTTCAAATCTCTTCGATCTTCAGGGTTCTTTCAACGAACACATTGCAGACATTCTTTCTATGTCCTTTAAACATTTATATGCGAAAGACTTTCATTTTTTTCCTTCTTTTATATATATATATTAATGGGTATTCGTTAGTTGCCGATTTGAATCATTTGTTGCATGCGTGTATTTGGGCAGCGCTTAGAAGATTAGGAGTCAAGGGAGTGGAAATAAGAAAGCCAGAGCATCTTGATAGTGTCAGCTCTCTTATTATCCCCGGTGGTGAAAGCACTTCTATGGCTAAGCTTGCTGAGTATCACAACTTGGTTCTTCCTCTTTCTCCTTCAATTCGTTTACTGTGATTTGATGTGCATGTGAAACGGGTCATTTTCGTTTTAGACCTATACAGTTTTATTGAATTCTCCTGAATCACTGTTTCTGCCAGCAGAAATGTTAGCAAGTTGTTAGCTTTATTGTTTCCCTGTTGATTTTGGTTTTGCGAAATTTGAATGCTTTATACAGATTTACTTGTATCTCTAGCATTTAACATGCTGGAGTTTAGGTGTTCTGTTAGATAACATCACAATCAACGGAGAGAATCAATGACTGCGAATGGACTAATTTCTATTGTAGTTATGTGTTTTTTGAGCATATTTGGCTGTCCTTTCTTAATTCCAGTTCACTGCAACTCTCTTACAGTGATATGTTCTAGTGTGTTTAGCTGTTCTTTTCTTGATTGCAGTTTCCTGCTTTGCGTCAGTTTGTTAGGACGGGAAAGCCTGTGTGGGGGACATGTGCAGGTCTCATCTTCTTGACAGATAAAGCCTTTGGTTGGTTTTCATTCTCTCTCTTCTTTCACCATCTGGTGGTTTTAAGCTAGTGCTATTTAATTTTTAATGTAAATTGGGTGGCTTGTTAATTTTCAGGACAAAAAACACGAGGACAAGAATTGGTTGGCGGCTTAAATTGCACTGTACCTAGAACTTACTTTGGCAGTCAGGTACAGCATGTGCTGTTCATACCGCTTAAGACTTTGGTTTGACCAACATAACTATGCACGTTATAATATGAAAAACTTACTTTTGCTTATATTTTCCCCATTTTCAAATGCAACATAAAGCCAAATATTTAACTATGGTGTATCCAGCTGTGTCTAGAAAAACATGTTAGAGTTAAAATTAATAATGTATTTACTCGCTTTAGTAATCTTGATATTTTGTTTTAAGAACAAGAAAATAAAAAAACTCATTGGAGCCATCTCATTCATGCTTTGCTAGATCACTATAGGTACACATATACATAATCTGAACTTCTGGGAATTTGGAACTTTAGTTTTATGTTCTAAATTCGTTCTCGGATTCAAAGCTTTGAGGCAGAGCTGTCAGTTCCAGAACTTGTATCTAAGGAAGGTGAGTGTTAAGAAATCAGCGAACTCAGCCACAAGCCAACAAGTAAAAGATAAGAAAAAGCTTGCATTTAATACTGAAAATGAAAGATAAACAGTGCTTTTGCTATAACAATGGAGCGAAGAAATAAAGAACAAAGAAGAAAAGCAGAAATTCTGTGAGCAACTCACAGTCCAAGGACAAGCCCCTTCTCTGAACAACTCAGAGACCCAAATAATCCAAAACACTCAGCCCCCCTCTCCCCTTGCTCCCCATTGCCTTTTTAAAACCGAAACCTATTGATTAGAAAGACGAAACAGCCCTTCATCATCCCTAATTCTAGAATATTCCTATGTAGCAATTCTTTATCAGTGAGCCTGAAACATTTCGTGGAGTTTTCATCCGTGCTTCTGCAGTACTTGAAGTTGCTCCTGGAGTTGATGTGCTGGTGAGTCTCCTGTTCTATTTACTAATGTTTTATATTCAAGTTCTGCTGTTCAAATCCAAGAGGTTAGTTTTTTAAAAATTTGCTCTTGTCCTGAAATTCTTGTTTGTTACTGTCTTCCTAGCTGCGTACTTGCATGTTATTGATTATATTGATATTTAATGAGGCTGCATGCATATATGATTTTTTTTTTAAATTACTTTCCATGACATCATTGACTTCCATTGGAACAACAATAAAGTTTAAAAAAGCATTGGATTTGAGTGTGGTTTATGACTTCATTCCTAGATGTTGCATTTTTCAGGTAGATTTTTTGATAGGAAATGTTACTTTGAAGTGGTTCATTTGTGAGAGGCCATCGGCAATTAGAATTTGCAGTAAAGTGGTGCTTTGTCTAACTGAACGAGATTCCTTTGTTGTTAACATATCTCTTCATAGTTATGCAAAACATGGAGAAGTGAAATAAAACTAATGTCAGTTGTCCTTGCACCTAACATATGATTTTAGTTCAACTGGTGACTTTATAAAATGAACATAGGTGAAGTTCTTTTACTGTGAGTTTTGAGATATGGCATGGCAAAACAAAATTGAAAATTAGTTTGAGTGAGTCTTAAATGTCTCATGTTAGGAAACTGGAAACAAGACAGGAGTATATACTTCTATTTGAGATTGACTTTTATCTAGTTGGTTTTATATCAATAGGCAAGATATATTGGCCTTTATATGTCTTAGACCTTGCATGGCTGGTGGCTACTTACCTGATTCCAATAATATGTTTCAGAAATCAGTTATAGACTTATAGTTTTGGTTGACTTGCATTTTGATCCAGTTGGAAATTGGAATGGCTGCATAAGCTTAGAGAGATTGGAGGTTACATTCATATCTCCTAATTCTAGGGGATAGATGCGACTCCCTCATGATGTGGGATTCCATTAGGCAACATAGGGAAGAATGCCAAACTTTTTGGAATAAGATGTGTGTCCAACCTAGCTTTCAGAACCATTCTTTTGTTTCTTACATACAAATTCCTACAATTGGACTAATAAATTCTTTGCAAAACCGGCTTGTGCTTCGTTCGAAGATACAAGGAAAAATAGGCATGAGTTTTACGCTGATAAAAATATAAGTTTGATTTTCCAGGAGGTGTGAGCCAAGAGTGGAAATTAAGAGACTATACCTAATGTTTTCTCCATTGCCATTAGTTGGCCAGTTGTACTTCTTTATATCTGTGATTGATTTTAGGTAAATGATGTATAGATGGATGTAATTTTGTGCATGTCAAATGGTGGGCTTTCTAGACCAGAATGACTTCATCTGTATAGGATATTCTCTATTTAAGAAGGGCCAATTTTCCAAATTCTCTCTTTTTTTTTGGGGGTAATATAACCTGTTTATTCTTGAGGCATATGCAAATCATAAGGTGCTGATGTCAACCTGGTTAGAGATGAACAGTCAATTTTACCATCTGTGCGTGAAGTGTTACAATTTGGGCTCAATGATAAAGTAATGGTTTGTGGGAGACAGAAGATAAATATGTTGCGAACATCATTATCTGGTAATCTGAAACAGATACTAGGTATCTTCTTTGAGCCTTTGAGGCAGTACGTTGAATTACACTTTCTATGCTTTGTTCCTTTTGATAGGATCAATAAAATTCTTGTTTGATTGATTGTGGCTGAAGACATTCGCATTTTAATGGAAAATGTATGGCTAAATGGAACATGTTAATGGAAAATGTATGGGTGAATATTGCGAGTCTTTTGATTCTAATGGGACGTTTACTGTAGCAAGTTTTGAATAGTAAGGCCAATTCCTTAGACAATGGAGTGGCTACAGGAGCATACGAAGATATAGGATCTCATGGTGGATGTTTTACTTGCATTTTTTTTCTTTGTTCTCTTTTTATTTTTCTTTCTTTTTCTGGTTTACTCCTGTCCTTTGTTAATTTTGACGTTATATTTTTTACTAACAAAAGGAGAAAATGGAAAAAGAAAATCAAGGATGCAACCACATGGAGTTATATGGCTTTACAGAAACTAAAGCATCTGCTGGTCTCAAGGATGCTGTGTAACTGGAAAAATGTATATAGCATTTAGTTTCTGGATAATTTTACCTGAATGATAATTTTTGGATATTCAGGAAAATCCTGTGCCTGAAAAGAAAGTTGTTGTAGCTGTAAAGCAAGGGAATTTGCTGAAGACTGCCTTTCATCCTGAACTGACAGCAGATACTCGATGGTAGTGGCCAATTTTCTTTGGTTGTCCCATTTGAGGTTCTAAGTTTTTGTTTGTGCAGGCATAGTTACTTCTTGAAGATGGGAAGTGAGGCTCAGGAAGCCTCGAGTAGCATTGTCCCAGTTGGAGGACTAGATCTATTCTTGGATGAAAAACTGAGGATCAATCTTCCTATATATCAATTGCAGCAGTGAGATTTATTAGTATATCTAGCACCTTTTAATTGTTTGTTGCCCATCAAAGATGCACAAGAAATTGGTTTTCCTTTTACCTATAGTAATCATATGCCTCTTGGAGATCAAGCTCATTCTCAATTCAGGTTTTTAAGCAGATACACATTCATGTTGCACCTGTGTACATAATGTTCTGAGGAAGTAAGCTTTCCTATTTATAGAAATATGTAATAACACACTGAAATTTACTCTGGATTTCTGTAGATTGGAAATAACTGCAGGTGAGCACATGCTCACATATCATGTTTACGTTTGTCAAATTTGAGCAGGCATATATAATTTCTTAAATTTTGTAGTTGTTAATAAATGGTGTTTTTTTTTAAAGATAATTCAAATATGATTCATATGATAACTATCTCCATCCTGTGGTGGATTTGGGCTCACGAACTCTCTCAAGAGTGTAATTACTGTAGAAAAATGTTGGTTGTTCTGAAAATGATAACTGTCAATGTGAAGTCCAAAGACGTGCTAGGCTCCTATCTGTGATTTCTGAGACTGTTTTGTGCAGGTGTAACAAAAAATTCTCAATGGAGTTACTGCTGGAATGGCATTATGTACAAATTTCAACTCTTACTCTTCTTCTCATTCTTGTCGTTGCTTCACCACCATCATTATTTCTCAAGCCTGTCATCTCCTTTATTCGTGCTGCAAATGCCCCTTTATGAACTGTAATATGCAAGGAATATAACCGCCTTTACTTGAGTTGTCAGCTTATGTTTTATCAGTTAAATTATTATAGTAGGGTTGTCACATTTGGTATCAGAGCCGGGGACGGCTCTGGACTGTGTGGGGGAGAGGGAGGCCTGCCTGAGGTGAGGGATTGGGGACGGCGATACGTAACGCCCAATGCCCAATAGCCAAGATGGAGTGTGGCACTCAATCCCACATCGGAAAGGAGTCCAGCCGTCCTGATCCTTATAGGGGCGGTTTGGCCCCACCACTGCGAGGCGCCTTTTGGAGCGAAACCTCCAAAGGGACAAAACCGTGAGTGGGCCGAAAGCCTGCAAAGCGGACAATTTCTCGTGGTGTTGGGCCGGCCCGTTACATGTTTAGTCTCCTTTGATTCAATAGGCGGGAGAATTAGTTTTACAGTTAGTCAGCAATTAGTTAGCTTTTCCTTATTTTTCAGATTGTGCAGTATATAAACAACTGTGTACATATTTTCAATATATGAAAGTAACCTTTCACAATATTTTTTTCAATATCGCAAACATTTTTTATTTTTTTGGTGTTTTGAAAACTGTTTTTGGTAAAAGCAAATAAATAATAATTTTTCTAAAAATATATTTGGAAAAAGAAGTTTATAACAAATTAAAAAAATCAGTTAATTAAATAAAAAAAATTCAAACATACTTTTAGGCTACTCAACAACAATTCTAGACATCCCTAAGCTTGCACAACAGAGTCCACTTCTCAAGCAAAGAGCTCCTTCCCCTCTGTTCCACCTGAAAAGCATAGCCAAAGAAGTAGCATTAAAAAAATATATCCTTCCGTTACCATGCCGATCAAACAACAAAATCTTGAAGCAACACTTACAAGTTGAACGATCCTAAGAGCATGATTATCAGCTTGCAAGTGGGATTGCAAAATTCTACTTGATACTTGCAAGACCAATTGCACTAGTAGAGAGATCACTTTCAATTTTGCAAATTTTCAACATTAGAAATAGGAGAGAGACAATTTTAAATGATTAAAATATTCTTATGGGTCATTACATGTATTATTTAACAATAATTTAAATAAAATTAATAAATAATATTATTTATTGATTTATATATTTAAAATAAATTGATATGTAATTAATGATTAATATAATTAATTAATTAAGTAGGTATATTAATATAAATTATACA
>CATIWF010002515.1:0-22329 GCA_949630135.1 Balakata baccata | reverse complement strand
TCATATGAATATAAATAGCATTAAACTATGTAGCATTTCATTTGCTTATGCTTATGTCATTTTCTTTTTGTTGTGACTAGGCTAAACAGACATTGTCCCGGGTTTCCATGTGAACATTTGCATTTGCTAGCTAGCTTGATCATTTGTAACATTTGCACATTTGTTATGCCATAGGCCTTTTCTTTTGCTTTTAAATATTTGTTTGGGGCATAGGCCTCTTCTTTTGCTTTACAATGCCATTTAGCTAGTTACAACGCCTTTTAAATCCATATGCATATGCAATTTGCAACAATCATTGCTTAACATTTGCATTCATAACCATATATTTAAGTCATTCATCTCCTTTTGATATCATATCCATACCATAACAATCACGTAATTTATATGGCCGTAAGTCAAGTCACATTGCACATAGCATGTAATAATCACATTACACGTAACACGTACCAAAGAAATCGTTTGATAATTAAACTCACCTTTTCTTTTGCTAATAAGCCTCTATTTTACTGTCTTTCACTTCCTTGAGGCTCTCCAATATGCTGTGGACCTAATTGAATGTGTACTTGATCAATTGGTAGCTAAATAAAGTTAAACAAATTGAAGTATGCATTTTAAGGACCACTAACTAGGATTTGGTCTAAAGGCAGTGTGACCTTCATGTGTTAATTAGCTTATAACTTTTTCTATACTGATCCAATTTGCATGATTCTTGTTTTCAATTAAATCTAACATGTAGGGATACCACATATCTAAATTTCAGACCAATTGGACCATTGTGGAATATTTTATGCAATTTATATGTTCTATTCTCTGCCCTGTTTTTGACCATAGGCAGTTTTGAGACACCAAATTTGCTTCTTCATATCTTACAACGTGTAAGTCATATTTGTATGAAACTTTATATGCACATAGACATGTTAAAATGGAACATTTTTTATGTTGAAAACTTTCATCCATTCTGCTTCTAAGGTCATCATATGGTAGGGTAATTGGGACTGGTCAGAAACAGGGCTGGCATCCGGACCAGTCTGACTTGTAAAAGCTATAAATCACAACATACATAACCTATTGAGATGAAATTTGTGCCAAAATTTAGCTAAGACATATACCTATAACTTTCATGTTTTGATCATTTACATATTATGTCTATAAGGAGCTCAAAATTGGCAACAACTGACTGGACCTACCCAGAACACTAAGTAGGCAGCTCAAATGTGGAACAGGCATGACTCTCTTGCCTATAAATCAACATCCGCCCATAATCTGATCCTGAAATTTGGTATACAATAGATCACACATATATCTACAACTTTCATGTTTTGAGATTCCTCAAATAATGACTCTATCATATAGAAACACAATCAAAACAGAAAGTGATTCAGCTAGGTTGCTCAATGGAACTAGTTCTAGTCCGATGCCCATATCTTTTTACAGACACCAAATCATGCAAAAATATTTATATATTCATAAATCTAAGACACAAAGCTACAAGTTTGGTGTTTTGTGCTTATCCAGAATCAGCCTTGAACATGAAGAAAATGGGACCCTAACTTTCTACCATCAAAACAGAATTCAAGCAGCTTACCTATAGAAATCATGTAATTTGGACCTCCTAAATCATATTCTATTAATCATAAATTAAAACTAGCAATTTGTGGTGATAACTAACCTTTAGATGGCTCTTTTCTTTGGTCTTGTTGTTGGAGAAATTTGAGAGAAAGAAGGGAATGAAGAGGGACAAAATTGTGGCTGAAAACAAGATAAGGTAGCTTTTATTTGTTTCAACCGACTCACTTTTGCTTTTTCCTTTTTTTTTCTGATATCATTTTTAAATAATTTAAATAAATAATAAATTAAATTAATTATTATTATTATTATTTTCTCTACATAATTACAAGTATTTAGTGCCAAAACATTATCTAGTCAAATTGTATTCTTTAATATAACTATGCTAAATTTCCTTTATTTCAAAAATAATCATTTATTTAATTTCATTTTTAATATCTTGTGTCCTTATTTAAATTATAACTAGACACGTACGACTTGGTCCTATTGCGATAAACTGACCCGTGTCAAGTCTATCTCTGAACACGTTCACGCCAAAATCCCTACGTATGCATGTGTTTATATGAATGACATATATAAAATGAATATGTCCAAATGTAATGCGTGTCATAATGCATGTGGGAAAGTCGAGGATGTTACATAAAGTCCTCATATGGCAGGGTAATTGTGACTGGTCAGAAACAGGGCTGGCATCCTGACCAGTCTGATTTATGAAGGCCATAACTCACAACATACACAATATATTAAGGTTAAATTAGTGCCAAAATTTATCTAAGATATGTACCTATAACTTTTATGTTTGGACCATTTACAGATAATGTCTATAAAGAGCACAAAATTGGAAAAATAACTAACTGGACCTGCACAGGACACTAAGCAGGCAACTCAAATGTGGAATAGACATGACTCTTTTACCTATAACTCAACATCCGCCCATAATCTGGTCCTGAAATTTAGTATGAAACAGATAACACATATACCTACAACATTTATGTTTTGAGCTTCCTCAAATACCGAATATATCATATAGAAAATTAATCAAAATAAGAGGTAATTCAACTAGGTTCCTCAATCGAACCAGTTACAATCATATGCCAATATCTTTTTATAGACACAAAATTTTTAAAACCATTTATATAACCATAAATATAAGACATAAACCTACAAGTTTTGTGTTTTGAGCTTCTTCAAAATCAGCCTTTAACATAAAGAAAACGGGACCCTAATTTGTTGCCATGAAAACAGAAATCAAGCAGCTTACCCATGGAAAGCAAGTAATTTGCACCTCCTAAATCATATTCTATTAATCATAAATTAAAACTAGCAATTTATGGAGACAAACTAACCTTCAGATGGTCTTGTTTTATGTTTTTTTTCAAGAAAAATTTGGGAGAACGAATGAAGAAGATATGAGAGAAGCAGATGGTCTGAAAGATAAGGCAGTAGCCCTATTTGACTTAGCCAATTTTGTCCCATTCTAATTTTTCTGATTTCTCTTCTTCTTCTTTTTTCTTTAATTTTCTGTTTTATTTAAATAATTTAATTAATTAATTTAATTAATTATTATTATTTTTTCTACATATTTACATGTACTTAGTCAATGCCAAAAATGCTAATTAGTCAACTAGTCTAATTTAAACTAATCCAACTATGTCAAATTCTATTTATCTTGATTTAATCATTTTATGCTATTTAATTTCTAATACCTTATCATCCTTATTTAATTTATGACTTGACACGTACGATATACTCATATTGCTATAAATCGACCTGTGACAAGTCTACCTTGTGAACACGTTCACACCAAAATCAATATGTATGCATGTGTTTTCATGTGAATAACATTTATAAAATATACATGTTCAAATGAAATGTATGTGATAATGTATGTATAGACAGTCGAGGATGTTACATTATATACAGATAGATGATATATCATAATCCCTTAAAGAGGCTTAAACTCATGGAGCACTCTTGACTGGAAATCAGAATAAATAAGGTGGTTGAAACTTGTGGAGCACTCATATTTCACACCCCATATCTAAACAATTCTGAAAATGAGTTATGGGCTAATAACCAAAAAAATGTGATATATATATATATATATACACACACACACACTAGCTTTTTATTAATGTGTGTTGCATGTAATTATTAGATATTGAAGTCGTCATTAATCACGATTTGATTATTAGATATTTGTACTTGTGCATATAAATTACTAATTTGGACTTGTTTTGTAACTCATATCAAAATTATTAATATATCCATTATTAAGAATTATATATAAAATAAATATAGTAAGTACTTTACTGTCATTTTATCCATCATCCAAATTGTTATTTTGTTCATTATTAAAAGTTATATATAAAATAGATATAGTAAATACTTTACGATCATTTTGCTTTAAAATGTTAATGCCACTAATAATAGAATTTAGTTAAATATTTGAATTTGAAATCTAACTCTCAAATTACTTTTACTAAATTAAAGTTTATTAATACACTTGTGTTTAATATTAAATCCACCCACCAATTTCCGCATGCATGCAATTGCCTTTTGAATCACATATTTATAATATACAATAAAATGTGATCCTATATTTATTTTTTAGAGTTAATAATTTGATCTCACTTTTTTTCTTTTTCCTTTGTCATTACATTTACTGTATTGAAACCTTAAAGATCATGATTTCTATATTACTTTTTTTATTGATAGCAAATAAAGATTTCATATGTATCTTAAATTTAATAGTATTTTCTAAATAACAAAGAAATAAAACACTTACTAATACTAAATAATTAAATTAATTAATTTAATAAATAATAAAAATTAATAAAATAAAATAATTTAAATATTTAATTTTTTAATAGGAAAATATTTATAGACGGTGAAAAATAAATTCTGAATATTAATGGACCATAGAAGTTTCATTATTTTTGTCCTCATGTGATGCGTAGGATTCTTTGTATGTATTAAATTATTTTTCTCTTTCTTTTAATATATATATATATATATAACATAGTTGTCTTGACCTATTAGACTTCTAATTAATGAATTATTAATATTATTTACTAATAAATTAAATTATTAAAAGATAAAATTAGTCCAATTAACTAATACAATTATATTAGTTTTTCGATAAATTTGCATGTTGCCCCTTTACTCCCACTTATATATATACTAGTTTTTTATTAACGTGCTTTGTACGTAATTATTAATTATTGAATTCGTTATTAATTACTATTTGATTTTTATGTAATTTTTTATTTATTTGTTTCATCTTATTATGATATTTTATTCATAGTGAATTATAAGAGTGCATGTTTATCTTAAATTTTATCAAATTGTCAATTTATCATTTATTAAGAGTCATATATAAAATAGAGGTAGTAAATATTTTATGATTTTAATAATAATAAATTATATATAGTAAATTATGGTGATAAATTTATAATTTTTTTATTAGAATTTGATTTTTTTCGCTTTGAATTTTATTGTTCATCATTATGAATTTGATTATTCATCGTTTTGAATTTGATTGTTCATCGTATGTTCATCAATTATAAGTTTAATATTTATATTTTAGTTGTACATCATTTTAAACTTAATTATTCATCGTTTTGAATATTATTATTCATCATTTTAAATTTAATTATTTATTGTATGTTCATTACTTATAACACATTTTTTTATTTTTTTTATTGCTTATTAAGTTATTTAATTATTTTATTACTCATTAATATTTAAAATAATTAATTTAATAAATAATAAAATAAATAAAATAATTTTAATAATGGATTGTCAATACTATTCACTAATAATTAAATTATTAAATGACAAAATTAATTCAATTAACTAATATAATCAAGTTGGTATGCCTGCACATGATTATTAGATATCAGATTCGTCATTAATCATCATTTAATTTTTATATAATTTTTTCATTAATATGTTTCGTCTTATTAATATATTTTATTCATAGCGAATTATAGAAGTACATATTTATCTCAAATTCCATCAATTTACTAATTTATTCATTATTAAGAGTCATATATAACATAGAGACAATAAATACTTTATAGTTATTTTGTCTGTTTCCACTATTCCCTATAATCACATGGTTTTTAATAATTGAATTCGTCATTATTAAATAAACAATAATAATAATTTTGTCTGACAAATTAATTTTAGCTACTTGTAATTATCATGTAATTAAGTCACATTTAATTTAAATACTAATATTTAATTATATTTGATTCTTATATCATAGTATATATAAAAAAATCACATCATATTATCTTGCCCATTAATTATCTTGTCTATTATTTTTTTTTACCATGCCTTGATTTTTAATAATTAGATTCATCACTATTAAATAAATAATAATTATTAATATTATTCACTAATAAATTAAATTATCAAATGACAAAATTAAACCTATTAACTAATACAATTAGGTTAGTTGAATAAATGACAAAATTAAATTCATTAACTAATACAATTAGAATGGTTACGTTGTATGTAATTATTAGATATTAGACTCGTATTATAATTCATATGAAGATTACTAATTTGTTTATTATTAAAAATTATATATAAAATAGATATAGTAAGCATTTTATGGTCATTTTGTCCATTCTCAAATTACTAATTTATCAATTATTAAGAGTTGTATATAAAATAGAGGTAGTAAGTACTTTACAGTTATTTTGTTTGTCTCTATATTTTCAATCATCATACAAAATGATCGTAAAATACTTATATAATATCTCTATTTTATATATGATTTTCAATAATGGACAAATTAGTAATCATCCACACGTGTAATTTTTAATAATAATTTTATCCAACAAATTAATTTTAATTACTTTTAATTATCATATAATTAAGCCACATTTAATTTCAATATTAATATTTGTTAATTATATTTGATTCTTGTATTTTAATATAAAAGAAAATTATATTTTACCATGCATGTAAATTTTAATTGATCGGGTCATGTAGGAACAAGGTTCAAGTCTACCGGTCTGTTAGGATGCCTCAGCTACATACATCACTGCACTTCTCGTGACCAAGAAACCACCGGTTTCATTTGGTGGGCCTGGAATGCTTGACTTATCAATTTATCCGGTAAACTTTTGGGAGCTCATGTAGCTCATGCTGGATTAATCGTATTCTGGGCCGGAGCAACCATTTGTGAAGTAACACTCTCGACCCCATTGCAAAACTTCTCATTTGAGCGTTCTTCTACTTAATTATAGATATGGACATGAGCAAAGCCTAGATAAAATATAAGGAGGAGTCAACAATAATTATAGTATAAATAATAATAATAATAATAATATTTAGATATATTATATAACTCTAAATATATTAAATATTTCTTATTCAATGACAGTTTTTTGGACATTATATTAAAAATCGGATTAAATGTTATAGTTTTATTTATAATTATCACTTATTTGTAATTCATAAATTAAAAATAATAATATAAATTTTAAATAATAATATTCACGAAACTTAAAACAATATTGGATGTTAAATTAAAAATTAGATTAAATGTTGGAGTTTTATTTATAATTATCACTTATTTGTAATTAAAAATAATAATATTAATTTTCATTGATAGTGTTCATGGAATGTAAAAAAAATAATAATGTTGGACACTAATAGTTTTTTATTAATTTATTTTTTTAATATTAGTTATATGATTTTTTATATATAAAATATAGTTATCTAGTCCTAATAGAACTAAATTTCTAATTGATGAATTATTAATACTATTCACTAATAAATTCAATTAGTAAATGATAAAATTAACCCAATTAAATAATACAATCAGATTAGATTTTCGGTAATTTTACATGTCCCCCCTCCCCCAACTCCCACTTATATATATATATATATATGGAATTGTTCACATAAGTTGGCAAGATGTAAATTATAAATATTGTATTACAAGTGGGATTAATAATTGATATATGATGTTTATCTAAACATGTAAATTATGAATGTTGGTATGATCATTATTTCTATGTTGTTGCATGTTTTTTTAAAATATGTGTCATGTGTGACTGTGATTGTTTGGGAGAACCTCAATGCTTGTATGTACTACTAAGTTAGAAATGAATTAGAATTTGTTTTTCTCACGCAAGGGTCTGTAGATAGTAGATTGCAATTTGTCAAAGAGAAGTGGAAGCCCACATCAGATAAGACATTGAGACCTGGTTTGTGGTCAGTGACATTTTGATTTTGTATTAGTTCATACATTTGCATCTAGGATGGTAGACTTGTATGTATAAGATGAAAAAGTATGTTATATAATTGATATTATGAAAAGTGCATGATGATATGTGAGGCTTGGAAGCCACAAAAAGGTCAATTCGGTAATTATAAACAAATGATATATATGTACGCATAAATATAATTAGTAGTATGAGATGATAATTAGTAAAGCATGTTTAATAAGATTGGTATAAAAAAAAAGAGAAGTTTTCAAATGAGACAGGTTTATCCAGTTAATCTTGTGGCATTTTGTTTATATAATGGATTCATACCTATTATGTAGGTGGGCCGCTACATGACAACAATTTCATAATTACTATCTAGAAAGAAATGCATTAAACATGTAGAATTATCTTCTTTGAGGATTTTCTCTATTTTAAGAAAACATTCTTTATATTTGAAGGAGATATCCAGCTGTTGTCCAAAGCTACTATCAAGTTTTGACCTGCTGTTCTTAGTAGTCTTAACTTAATGGAGTTGCTTGTTTACCATGAGGATGCAAGTACATTAGTTACTAAGTAAATGACTATTAATTAGTTGTAGTGTGCTAACTCAGCTAATTAAGCTTTACAAGTAGCTTATTGTACTCTGTATCAATTAAGAAAAATCAAATACAATTTTCATTTGTTTCACATGGTATCAAAACAATTTATTCTCTAACTGCAAAGATTACAGGTTCTTTCATTTTTCTTGATTTTTTTAAGCTTTTTTTTTATTGCTTTTCTTAAAGTTCTTCTATTACTTGAGTTTCACTTATATGATGGCAAATACAAATCATCTTGAGGATTCCATCTCAAATTCTTACTTCTTGCACCCAAATGAAAATCCTTATACTATATTAGTTACAACTCTTTTGAATGGGAATAATTACCATTCACTGTACCGCTTGATAAAGGTAGCCTTGCGATCCAAGAATAAATTGAAATTTGTTGATGGTATAATTACTGTACTGTTAAAGACTAATCCACTCTTTTAGGCATGGGACATATGTAATACTATAGTGGTTTCATGGGTTATTAATTTTGTGACTCCTTCCATGCACAAAGTATCTTATGTTTGGAAACTGATTCAGAGATTTAGAGAGACTTATTCGATAGGTTTGCCCAAAAAGATTCTTTAAAGATTTCTAATCTTCAGTAAGAAATTAGCTGCTTATTCATAGAGAGATGCAACTGTGATAGATTATTTCACCCATCTTAAAGTGCTTTGGGATGAATATGTAAACATAAGGCTAATAACTAGCTCTTTTTACCGAGTATTTTCTTTGATATCATCACTTGCAACAACAACATCATCAACATATATTAAAAGAGCAATAAAGGTATGATGCTAGCTAGAACTTATAATGTGAACCAAATTCTGGTGGAATCGGATAACAAGTGTGTGGTAGAGATGATCAATGGAACTTAACATCCTCTTGCTAACTGCTATTATCTCATTATTGTTGTCAAAGAGCTAGCGAAGCAATTTGTTGATATTCGATTTAGGCATGTCCTTAGAGAGGTAAATTTTGCAACAGACTTCATGTCAACGAAGTGTGACATTATGATGTTGGTTCTTATGCTTTTATCAATCCAAGGCCTTTCCCATTGGCTTCTTCATGACTTGTATGGAGTTTCTTATTCTCTATAGCTTTTTATGAGCCTAACTCACCTTATTGTACCAAAAAAAAAAGGAGCAATGAAGGTGTTAGAATTAAATTTTGTAATAATTTGTCACAGTTAGGTATTAGCCCTATGCTTTCATATTTATCCCAAAGCTCTTTAAGATGGGTGAAATAATTTGTCACAGTTGCATCTCCCTGTGAATAAGCAGCTATTTCATGCTGAAGATCGGAAATTTTTAAGGAATCTTTCTAGGTAAACCTATTAAACAAGTCTCTCCAAATCTCTGAAGCAGTTCCAACCATAAGATACTTTGTGCAATGGAAGAAGTCACAACATTACTAAGCCATGAAACCACCGTAGTATTACATCAGTCCCATGCCTAAAAAAGTGTACCAGTAGTGCACTAATTTTACCATCAACAAATTTTAATTTATTCTTGGATTACAAGGCTACCTTCATCGAGCGGCACCATAAATGGTAATTATTCCCATTTAAAAGAGTTGTAACTAATATAGTAGAGGGATTTTCATTTGGGTGCAAGAAGTAAGGATTTAAGAAGGAATCCTCAAGACAAATTGTATTTGCCATCATAGAAGTGAAGCTTGAGTAACAGAAGAACTTCAAGAAACACGATCAAGAAAGCTTAAAAAATAACAAGAAAAACGAAAGAGAACCTGTAATCTTTCTCAACTAGAGAACAAATTGCTCTGATATCATGTGGAACAAATGAACTTGCATTTGATTTTTCTTAATTGATACATAGTACATTAGGCTATTTATAGAGCTTAATCAGATGAGTCAGCACACTATAACTAATTAGTAACTATTTACTTAGTGAGTAACTAATGTACTTATATCTTAATGGTAAACCAACAACTCCATCAACACTACCAAGAACAGTAGCTCACAGCTTGACAGTAGCTAGATAGCTCCTTTAATATTACTCATGCTAAGCCGAATGGTAATCGATACCCTCTAATGAGAACAAATTGTATGCATTTATCAATTGGCAAGAAACAGATTAAAAAATGAACATTTTCTCCATAATTGCAAAAAAGATCAAGAATTTCATAAATGTTATTTTACACATGAGCAATTTGAATGAGCCATTCAAAAAATAACACCTAAAATGTTTAAGCTCATATAGAACAAGACTAACAATTATTAGTGCAATAAGCAAAGTAAGCAAAAGAGTATGTACTAAAAGAGGTAAGAGATAGAATGGCCCAATCATCGGGAGAAAGATCCTTAATAGCAAAGCCTACATAATGCACCTCCCCCACACCTTTATATCTTCCAACTGCAGGCACTTGAGGCCTCATAGGGTACACTCCTATAGTCCAAGTACAGCTAGCAATTCATATCGTATCATGAATAAACATGTCATGTCACTATTCATGTCATGCAATCATTTAACCATTTATATTTAAATATATATATGTATCGTTTAAACGTGTCATTTCATATCATATAATCATTTTAACATATCATTTCATATCATATAATCATTTAAATGTGTTATTTCATTTTGTATAAAATATTTTATATATTTTATATATTTTTAAACGTGTATAATCATGTTATAAATATGTTAGGCGTGTTCATATCATGTCGTTTAATTGTGTTGTATATAAAATTGCCAACTCTAAGTCCAAGCAACAAAAGACACTGGCCCAATTGAGTTTACAACCAATTAATAATTCTAAAAATTAAGAAAGATTTGATAAAGAAACATGACCTTCAATACGATTGATATCAGAAGGATTCATAGGAGTAGCTACCATTTTAATGCACACACATCATTCTCTTTCACTTCCACTGGTGGTATCTCTACCAATTTGTAAGAGAAAACCAAAAAAGATAAGAGATTTTCTAGAAATGCATATATGAACAAAGATTTTTTTCTAGAAATGCATATATGAGCAAGTGTGTGTGTATATATATCCACGGTTGTACCTAGTGATAAAATCAAAGGGACCTTGCTGGTCGTAGAAGATGAACTTAGATGGCAGTCACATGAGAGCAGAGAATGCCCTAACAACAGGAAAATGAATCTACCTTAATTTGAAAAGAAATGATGAGAATGGCCCATTTAGAGCTTCCATGGCTATTGACCTGCTCATAATTATTGACATTTTTGTTTCTCTTCCTTTTGTAGGTCCCAAAATAACTCGAGGGGTGGGGAATTGAGGTTTTAAAGAAATTATAGCTTTTAAAAACTGATCCACCTTTTTGAGAGCATGCTAATAAATTCTAAGTAGAAAATTAACACAGATAATTTGAAATTTTTTTTCACAAAATCAAAATTTATGCCTTGAAATATTTTTCAACCTCAAAAATCAGTTTTTGTCAAATAAATAATTTCTTATATTTGCGACAAAAACTTCAAATATATTTAAACTTGAATGGAATTTTGCAAAAGCACTTTTAAACACTTTCTCACTTAAAAATTAGAACTAAGACTTTACCAACAAATTAGAAAACTAATATTGAAAATAAGACAAGGAAAAATAGCTTGATACACTTCAATTTATAGTAGTTCAACACTTTTGCCTACATCTATTCCTCAAGATACAATCTTGAGATTTTTTTCTCCAATAATGATTCTTTTCAAGGGTAAGAATCAAGCCAAGTACAGCCTTAGAGTTTTAACTAACTCTCTTAAGCTCAAACCCAAATTTTTACAAAGTAAAACTTGAAAACACTTGAATAGCTTTTTATCTAAGGTGCTAGACAACCCAACAACAAGTTTTCAAGCCAAACTTGTAAAGTATAATAAGAATAAATCACTCTCGAGCTTAGATTATGAATTCGACAAAGATAGCTTCAGGCAAGATGAATGATATATAAGAATGAAACTCAACATGGAAAGAAAATGATTTTAGGAGTGTAGAAACTTTTCTCTTCTAAAATCTTTGCTTTTCCAACAACTAAAATATTCTTTAAACATGTATATATAGTTCTGAAGTGAAAAATTAGCCAGTAGAAGCAAATTTTTATTTTTCAAAGAACTAGCTGTTATTTTGTCTTGTAGTGGAAAAAAACTGTCACATACTCAATTAGAATATTATTAGAATACCTTATTAGAATACTCATTAGAAAGTAGCTTTTTTGATTAGTAAAAAAATATTTTATCTTTAAGAGTTTTATACTTTGAGCTTCACTTTTAGACACAAATCATATTGACTTTACATTGATATTCTAATATACCTATTTGTTGCACATGTGTCTCTTCTTGAATATATATTTTTCACTTCCAATTCTTGAATATTAAAATTTGAAATTAGAATAATGATATAACAAATTCTAACACTTAAATCATTGTTTTAGAATCATCAAAATATACGATACAAGAATTGTAGCCTTTGAACCAACATTCTCCCACTTTTTAATTATGACAAAACCTTTATTACAATACTTAGAATTTGTTCATGATTAGTTCATAAGAAATCTTCCCCTTAATCCATGCATAGGGGTAATTAAATGTATGAATAAAATTTCAACATAATATCCACAAAATATATGCATTTTCATTTAAATAATAGAATATAAATTCTACCAAAATACAACTTATAAAACAAGAAGCATTCTATTAGAATTCAGCTATGTTATACTAAGCATGCATTCTCAAATAATATATTTCTCCTCCTTTTTGTCATATATCAACATATATCATGGTCATAATTCACATATTTCTCCCCCTTTTCATAAAAGATTATGCAATCTCAACATATTTTAAATAAGTGCAATATAAGCTTATCACATGCACATCCAAATCATAAATTCATTCTATTCAAAATTCAGTTTCGGCATACCATTATTCAAATTTCAATCATATTCACTTCCAAAAGAAAATTTAGTCATCAAAATCTATTATCAAGATATCACGACCTTAGAAATTTACTACAATACTCAAACATATCATATTTAAACAATGAAATCCAACAATTTTAGTCCAATTGTCATAATATATCAATAAAATCAATTCAGTCATTCAATTCAGAAAGCTATTTGTTCAAATATCATAAGCACAATATATTACTATCCAAAAATCCAATAACATGTCCAGTATATCCAACACATTTCAAAACATTTAATCTTGCAATGACATTTCAATTATCCAATGTGACATAATTTTTCAACTATCACATTATGAACACAAGTATTACAATCCAACAATATCTATGTCAAAAGCAACCAAATCCAAATTAAAAGTTAAGGTTCACATATAACTCATGTAGTCAAACCAAAATTAAAAAAATCAAGCACTTTCTCTCTCCTTTTTATCATTAGGAATTTTGAAACTTTTAGGCAATTTCAACAATCAACTCAAACATTTTATACATTTACTATTATCTTTCAAAATCAAATAGGTTCACATCTTATAAGATTAGTCCTAATAATCTATCCTACAGTCGTTTAGAGAGTCACATCACAAGTTTAAAGTTCAATAAATCAAATTTCCAAAAAAAAATTATTCTGTAATTCTTATCATAAACCATAACCAATTGAACAATCTCAGCACCAATACCATTTTAAAATTTCAATTATTCAACCATATTCAGCCCACACATAACTTCAACTTTCAATCTTAACATATCGCGTTTCATCATTTTAAACATATCAAAGGCTATTTTATCAAATTTCAACCATCTCAATCCATGAATATCCAAAATAAATTCAAATCTTATTCAAATTCATCTCCCCTATTTGTAAAAGTTAAACATCATTGAAAATTTTGAAGATTTTAAACATTCAACCTGCCCCAATTATATTTCAAAATCCATCAAGCATCCAAGCTTTTTAACATTCTAATCTAAAAGTGTTCAAAATGTAAACTTAAATGTTCAAACGGCAATTCACCTTTATATATAAAACAAGAGCTAAATACCATAATTTAAGAGTCTAAGATCTTTAACAAACACAAAATATATCAAGGTGAATTCAAATATGTCCTTTGGCCGATTACACAAGCAAAACACAAGTTTAAGCATTAATATTACTTAAAGCAATTCAAATATTCAAAAATAATTAAACAGTTCACAAATCCACAACTTTAACAAATATATTTGCGAGGATCTCTACTTTCATATCAAAAATTGCTCTTTCAAAAAAAATTTTAATTTACTTCCAGAAATTGCTACTCTCTTGTAAAAGGTCTTCAAACTAAAGCAGAGTACACATTTTCATTTAAGCTCAGCAAATTAACACAGTCCCTAATTTCCTTTCACTTTCATTAGTTTATTTCAATCCCTCATCTTTATTGTCAACTTCAAACTTTAAGAATCACAATCCAGCAATGATTCAACACTAAACTTAAAGTTAATTTCGTTCATAATTGTTTCTCACACAACCATTCAATTACTAAAAATTCTCTAACAAATAGTTTCTTTAATTTTCATAAAATCTACTCCTTTTAGTCTTAAAGTAAACCCCATGCATAATTATTTTTAATTTTATAATCATAAAATCAAAAAGAGATGAAATTACCTAGATATCATCTATTCAAATATTTTAGTATCTTCTTGCTGCAATTTTTAACAACCCAAGACGCACACATTATAATTTTGACATTTCTTTTGTGAATTATCAGCATTGAGCCCTTTTTCAGCTTTCAGTTTTTTGAATTTTAGTGAAAATCGCAACCGGTAGTAGGCTTCTTTAGGCAAAGGAGTACATATAAGGTGCTGGCAGAGTTGCCGTCATCTAGAGACATATATGGCACCGATATTGTCATTGAAGGACTGTCCATGTAATGCCCTAAAAACTTGGTAATCGTGAATAATACTTTCCATGTATGAATAGTATTGCCCGGTATGAATAGTACCATCCGAGGGCAAAAAATATTTTACTTGATCATCGAAAAATACATTTCATAAGGAGTCTAAGGATGTAATTTTAGGTGAAATTGAATTCAAATAAGCCTTTAAAAGTCAAAAATAAAAATAAGATACAATTCGTTTTGAATAGTAATCTAGTTTGACTAAACTTCGACTGAGCCTTAAAAAAATGCTAGAAAATTCCAAAAAATTATCCGAACACATAGACTCACTTTAAATATTATGAGGGATTTTTTGGTAGAGAAAAATGTATTTTTGGGCGACTCAGAAAAATAAGTTTTCATACTAGTAAAATTTTCCAAACCGAGAAACGTCATTTGATCCAAAAAATTTTGTGTACCCTAAGGAATTTTTTTATATATATATAATTATGGACACAATTTTATGAAAAATGTTGGAAGAAAAATAGAAGAAAAATAATTGAGTTTGAAAAATGTTAGGAAATTGAATAATGAGCCTATTTTGGGTTGGACCAAGAGGTTGGACCTGGTTTGGTCCATTTGAATGGGTATAAGAAGGAACAAATATCATAAATTTCAAGAGAATTACACCACTCTCTCCTCTCTTCTTGTTTGAAACCCTCTTCCCCACTCCCACTTCAATTTTCTTCAAATTTCTCTCCAAAAATTCCATCAAATTTCATCCCCCAAATAATTCTAGGGCCCTAGATCCATCCTTGGCAATCTTAAGAACTCATTTTTAGTAAAGAAGTTGATAGAATTGTGAAGGAATAATTTAGAGTAAAAATCCAAGTAAGTGAGTTTAGTGAATTTAATTGAGTTTTTGGTAGATTTTGAGGTAAAGATTTATAATTCATGCAAATTTTGGATTATTGAAAGGGAAAATTGAGGGAAAACTTATGCAAGAAATTTTGTTAGGTGAATGTGACAAAGAGAGAGCAAGCAACGATAAGGGAAAAGGAAAAGAAATAGAGAAATAAGCAAGAAGAAAAGAGAAATAAGGTTTGTGGATACAAATTCTATTATTTTCCATTTATTTTGATGGTTTTTCATGTGTGTGTATGTATGTATGTGTGGATGAAAAAAAAATTATGAAATTATGGAAATTTAGTATATAAACATGAAATTTAGTTTAAATTATGATATTTGGAATGAATGATTTGGTGAAAATAAATTTTGAACTAGATAGGGTGAATGGACATAATGGTGTATCATAAGGAAAATAAGTTGATTTCATGAGATTTTAATGAATTTTAGTAGGAAAATGAAAATAGAATTAAAATAAGCTTAGTAGAAATTTAGTAAGAATTTTTGAAAATTAATTGGTTATATTATGGCTTAAATAGGTATTATGTACAATATTGCATAAATTATAAATACATATTTTAATAATTATTAATAATGATATGCATGAAAAATTTGCCAATTATTAATAAGGATTATGGAGAAATAAATAAGAAATGGAAATATAGAAGTTATACGATAATTTTGAAAATGTAAGTATGAATAAGAAATAAAATATGATGTATGTATATTTAATTATGTTATATGAAATAAAAAATAGAATTATGTTTATGAATAAGAAATAAAACTATTTAAGATTATAAGTAAGAAAAAAATAAGTAAAGAAAAAATTGGTTTACCCTTAGTATACCGGTAGTTAAATCCAAAGTACAGAATATAATTGGCTAGTCATAAGGATACCTTATCGTGGTACGAGTCATGGCGACTTGCATATGTAGGTCAACGACAGTCTACAACTATATTTTCATGTTATCATATTTACGGCTTGATGATTTTTAATAATCATTTTTTTTTTATGTTTTCGAACCTCTGGGGTCCATACCCCGCATGTCCATTTCGAGAATTTCTACTGGATACTACTAGGGGCAAAATAAGGTAAATAAAGATAGAGCGAATACATGAGTAAAATGGTAAATATGTAAAGAATTTTTTTAAAAAAAAAAGAGCAAATGGTAATTATGCAAGAAATAGAATAAGAAAAAAAAAGAGTAAATTAAGATAAAAGATGAAATTAGTAGTAAAATGATAAATTGAAGAGCTTATGAGGTTAAATTTGGGATAAGAAATAAAGTAGAGGACCAAATGGTAATTTTGTTAGGAAATACAAATAAAAAGGGATAAATTGGTAATTTAGTAAAATTGAAAGAGCTTAGTAGTAATAATTGTAATTATAGAGTGAAAAGAAAATATAAAGGAAAATTAGTATAAATAATAAGTTGGTAAATAAATTAAGGACTAGTATGTAATTTAATAATTTAAAAAGGGATTAATAATGAACTAATAATTAAAATTAAGGACATATATGTAAAAGGTTTGTGTTAATAAATAGACATCATAATAATTAACTAAGTATAAATATGTGTTATGAAATTGTATAATAATATTAAGAGTAATAGATGTGAAATGATAATTAATAACTGACAATAATGAAAACAATATTATGAATTGATTGTGTGAGATAAATGTGTATGCATAGTATGTATGTTTTAATATAGAAAATATTAGAATTGTATCCACCACTAGGCGTAGACCGCTTTTCGTGTAGTTATTACTGCGTCAAGATAATTTAATAATATTTTGGACTTATGTACAAAAGGCATGTATATGTATAGTTTTATAATGGATAATGTTGTAACAAACAGTGTATATGTATGTATGATACTATGAACAATATAGATAAATGTTAGATATATTGACAATTCATATTATGAATGATATGTATATGCACATGTATTATGTATGTGTGATGATTTGGAACTGTGGTTATTGAAGGTTGTTAAGGTATTATAGAATATAATGAGAGTGTTATTTTTCCAATTTACAAGAGGGTAAGATTCACAGTGTAGCCATTATACTGCTAAAAATTTTAATAACTGAATAGTAAAATAAATTAATTATAGACACATCGACAAAAAAAAAGAATATATATATATATATATATATATAAATTTACACCAATTTGTTTTTAAAGAAATTATAGTTTTTACAAACTAACCTACATTTTTTAGAGTATGCTAATTCTGGGCAAAAAATTAACACAAAGATAATTTAAAATTTCTTTACACAAAATCAAAAGTTTATGCCTTGAAATATTTCTCAACCTCAAAAATCAGTTTTTGTCAAATAAATCACCTCTTATATTTGCAACAAAAACTTCAAATAAATTTAAACTTGAATGGAGTTTTGCAAAAACATTTTTAAACATTTTCTCACTTAAAAATCAGAACTAAAATTTTACCAACAAATCAGAAAACTAATCTTGAAAATAAGACAAGGGAGAATTAGCAGTTCAACACCCTTGCTACATCTATTCCTCAAGATATAATATTGAAATTTTTCTCTCCACTAATGATTCTTTTCAAGGGCAAGAATAAAGCCAAGTACAGTCCATAGTTCTAACGAACTCTTTTAAGCTCAAACCCAAGTTTTTACAAAATAAAACTTGAAAACACTTGAATAGCTTTTATACCCAAGTTGCTAGACAACCTAATAACAAGTTTTCAAGTCAAACTTGCAAACTATAATAAGCATAAATTACTCTCAAGCTTAGCTTATGAATTCGACAAAGATAGCTTGAGGCAAGATGAAGGATATCTAAGAATGAAGCTCAATATGGAAAGAAAATAATTTTAGGAGTGTAGACACTTTTCTCTTGTGAAATCTTTATTTTTCCAACAACTAAAATATTTTTTAAACATGTATATATAATTTTGAAGTGAAAAATTAGCCAATAGAAACAAATTTTTGTTTTTTAAAAAAATTAGCCGTTATTTTGTCTTGTAGTAAAAAAAACTGTCAGATACTCTATTAGAATACTATTAGAATATCCGATTAGAAAACTCATTAAAAAACAGTTTTTCTAACTAGTGAAAAAATATATTTTATCTTTAAAATTTTTATACTTTGAGCTTCACTTTTAGACACAAATCATATTAATTTTTTATTGATATCCTAATATAGCTCTTTGTTGCACATGTGTCTTTTCTTGAATATATGTTTTTCACTTCCAATTCTTAAACATTAAAAATCTGAAATTAAAACAATAATATAATAAATTCTAACACTTAAATCATTGTTTTAGAATCATCAAAATATGGGATACAAGAATTGTAGCTTTGAACTAACACCTTTCACTGTTTGCCCTCTGCTCAAAGTAGCTATGAGCATTCGAGCTAATTCTTAGGCACATTTTCCCTCTTTTTTTTTTTTGTCACGGTTGATAGTGCTATTTCAAAATTTGAGAAATTATTCTTGTTAAAAAAGGCTGATTGTATAGTATGCCGGCATATTGGTATACCATAAATAAAATATTAAGAATATAATATGATGTGATCAATTTCACGGGAATGTATCGATCACTTATGAATATTAATCGACTGAATTTGTCACTGATGGTCTCACCTTTTAGAAAAATGTGTATTCTCCCTACGCACGTATTTTTTTTTTATGTAAAAAATTAAAGTTGAAAAACTTTATGATAAATTTTTTATATAAAATAAAATTGCATCGGCTGGATACACCTAGCTAAGTGGGTTATATTCTTTTTTTCCATATGTTCTTTTTCTTTTTGTATTGTTTTTCTTTTTGCTATTAATAAAGGACATTTTTTAATATTATGTTCTAGTAGACACTAGTGACAATGATATATTTTTGTTTTGTGTCCTTGTACAAATATAAAATAGGAATTCTATTTGAATTTCTATTTCATAGTGAATTATTGTAAAGAAGGACTAATAAAGAAATAATGTTAGGATTATGCAATAGCTAATTAATTATAAAAAGTTTCATTGTTTTTAATGGTTATCATTTCAATTGTTCATCAGTTCATATAAACTGTTCATTGCATTTAACATTTTTGCTTATCGCATATGACTTTACTGTTAATTGTATAAAACCTTATTGCTCATTGTATATGACATTATTGCTCAATACATATTCGTATTTTCATTGTTATTAGGCTTATTTTGCTCATCATTATTTATCTTTTTATTGTTCATCTTGTAAGTTCGTAGTCCAAATTATTTGCTCATCAGATATAACATCTTTTGATAATTGCATATAAACTTTATTGCTCATTGCAAAAAAAAACTTACTGCATGGCTCATATTGCATTATTGCTCATAGTATAATACTCAGATATTTATCGTTATTAGGGTTATTTTGCTCCTTATTATTAGAATAATTGTTCATCCCATTATTATTTGAATTTTTGAAGTAGATGATCCATCGTGTAACAGTCCATTGTTCATTGTTATTAGTATTACTGTTATCATTGATTCCTATGAATTTCATGTTATGTCAACTGATTGTTCATCATTATTTGATATTTAATTGCTCAACGCTATTAAGATTATTGTACATTGCTTATTACTTTGAATGCTATATTTTTTTTATAAATATATAATAAAAAGGTAAGTATAAGCATTTGATAAAACGGTGTGTATAAACTGTAACTGTTTAAACTTGAAACGTGCATTTCATTTCACAATTTGACTACTTTACATGGCATAAGAACATGGAATCAATATATTCGACACAATTTTTTGAATTGCAACAATAATCCATCCAAATAAAAGAATAGTATAATATCTCGATACATATAAAACTGGTGCATATTGTATCAACTACTTATTTTTTTTAATCATGCATGCTATTTCTTTCCAGATCAAAATTGACATTCATAGGTTGCCATTTACTTTTACTTTGTATTTTCCACTATTTAGCTCTTTATATGGCTTGTCTTTGTACTCATCAATCTCCAATCCACTAATATTAGTGTCTTTATTTCACAAATCTTTTTTAAAAAAAGAAATGTTCTTAATTAATAACAATGTAACTCTTTATAATTACTTAGATGTTGCATAATAGTTACATTCTCTCATTATTAGTCGTATTTGCAATAATTCAATTTTCACCATTCTGATACAATTCCAATATATATATATATAGAGTTATATGCGAAATGCAATAATGTTAAATTTGATGAGCTATAAAGTTATATTAGATGAACAATAAAGTTATGATGGATGAGCAATATGGTTAGCTGTGATGAGCATTAAGGCTTTTTTTTGATATTCAATTTCATTATATGTGACAAACAATTAACGTTAACTGATTAAATTAGTAAAATGGCATCGCCTTTATGTAACTGTCATTTGTGTGCCAAGTACCGTATCACGATCCCTAAATAAATTATTATAGGAGTTTTATGTTATGATTTTTTTTAAAAAAAATAGAGAATATTATTATAATTAATATATGGAAAATTTTCAAATATGCCAAAAAACTCTTAAAATATTATAATATTACCTATATTTAAAGTTTTTTTTCAAACCTACGAAAAGCACTTAAAAAATTATTATAAGAATATATAAATTCAAAAAGTCACACCAAAATATACTAAAAAGTGAACATTTGGTATATTTTCAGTTTATCTTGGTTTGATATCCTTAAAAATACTTTGGTTCGGTATGCCTTAGGAATATTTTGAAAATTCCTTAAGAATTCTTTGGGTATACCTTGAGAATACATTTAGAATTCCTCAATTATACATCAAGAATACATTTGATATATTTTAATATCTTTGTAATTTTATAGGAATACTTTGAAAATCTTTGAGAATTCTTTGATAATATTTTGAATATATTTTGAAAATATTTTGGATATATATAGTTTGAATTGTCTATATTTTTATCAAAAAGAAGAAAGAAGAAGAATTGAATATAATTAATTTGGCTTGTGTTATTTCTTGCGTAACCTTAGATTTCAGTCCAATAAACTAACAAGTCAAAAAGAACTGAAAATCAGAAATATAAAAGGCACAAAAAATACAATCGGCAAATCACATTCTCAATTCCTTAGAAATATACATATTTCTTTATCCTCACAACTCACAAGCCTAATTCAAGAAATATTCTAAAACCCAAAAACGAAATCGAAGAATTGTTGTTTTTAAATTCATATTGGTTATATCGTATTCTTAAGTTGATTTATCATAATTTTACAACTGTGAAGAAAATAGACATTACACCTCAATTTCCTCTC
>CATIWF010002504.1:0-19741 GCA_949630135.1 Balakata baccata | reverse complement strand
AATGTACTTTTCTGCCCCATGTGGAAATTGTGTTCCTCCACCTGGAAACCTAAATACATTGCCCTCGAATTGGACCCAGTTCTGAATGGCCTTCTCAACTGTCAAGCTTTTATATGGCGCATTAGCATATGGTACATAATCGCGACTTTTAGGCCAAGGAAATGGAGTCACATAGCCTTTGGGTGCTGGAATTAAGCAGTGCAGCTTCTTTTCCTCTGGAGGACAATGCCTCTCCCGGTAAATCATGTTTTCCCTAGGGAAAGTCATCGCACGCCTCTGATCTTGGCAGGGTGTGTAGTCCGTGTATTGGGCTTTACAAGGCTTGAACACTTTGGGTTTTGATTCATCATCATTGATGGTCCCAAGTTCACCACCATGATGGGTCTCAAAATTTAGGCTTGGGATTAAATTGCAGTCGCCTGTATTCCTAGTGATCTCCATAGCAAGATTGTCTGCCTTCCCAAATCCACTCCTTTGCCATGCTCCAAGTATGTAGAAGAAACAGCAAAGCCCAACTACGATAAAAATTTGTATAGAACTCCTCGTTCTACTATCAGCTGAACTAGTTTTCAATGCCATTATAACCCTGAAAACATTACCAGGCTGATTTGGTATGAGATGCGGTAAAACTATAAAAGAATAGGACAGCATGCCCAGTGCTAGCTAGATCGACAGGTACATACACGTGGATAAAGCTAAGCCATCAGGAAAGAACCCACTCGTCAACCTCTATTTGATGCAAGTCATTTACGATGCAATCTACTAAAAGGACTATGTGCAGAAGTCCTTAACCAAAGCTTATTCTTTATGCTGTTTATTTATTTTTTTCCCGTTGGCATGTATTGAAGATGTCAGCACCATAGACAAGAATCACAGCTAATTCCGGCCATTGCGGATAGAACATATATGCAAATACCTTTTAAAGGAGAACAACCGCAATAAGTTGGCTAATTCGTTAATTATTAGTTAAAATTTTCTATTTTCCCTCCCTTTTCTGGACAAATCAACCAAAAACGCAGGAACCCAACTTTTCTATTTTTTTTGAAAAAAAAATGAGAACTTTAAAACAGCTCATCTAAGCTTAGAAAGATAAAATCCAAATCTGGTCTCAAAACCCACTTAACAATTCTTCAGAAGGACAGTTAATTCAACAAACACTTATTTGATCTAAGAAAAACTAAAAGAAACAAACTTTAATTTAAGTTAAAAGATCAAATCGAACAAGACATTTTTGAAAGCAAAACCAGGATAATTTAGATTAATGCGCAGAGAGGAATGAAGATTAAAGAGAGAGAGAGAGAAAGAGAGGGCCTTACTAATCGCACGAAGCAATCAGGAAAGAAGATCCAAAACGCCAATCAGGGAAAAGAGAATGAGCAAGAGCACTTTTGGGTGTTGTTGTTGAGCAGAAAAGAGAATGAGCAAGAACACAATGATGAAAGCTGAAGAAACGGAGTAGAGAGACCTCGAAGATCCAAAGGGCTACGGGGCTTGTCTGTTGATAAATCTCTTAAAACCATGGCTCCCTGGACAATAATTTATATTTTTAATAAAAAGAAAAGAAATAGAATATAAATAAATCTAAAATTGTGAGCATTTAGTATTTACTCCCACTACGTAATGAAGACAAGTATTTCAAATCCCATACACGTCTTACAGCTTTTTTTTTTTTTTAAGACTTTAGTCTATAATTACAGAATTATAATAAAGTGAATAAATATTGCAAGAATTACATAGGATATAGATGTATTGATTTGAAATTTTTTTATTTTATTATTAATTTTGGCTTTGATTGTGAGTGTACATTTATTTTAAATATTTTTAAAATAGTATTTTATTTTAAAATTCAATGGACACTAAAATAATTTCGAGCACCAGATTTTAAATATAATTTTTATTTTTCATAAAACAAAAAAAATTCTTAGCACATTGCGTCACTCTCCATCACCACATTATTTTAAATTAAGGGATTTTAAATAAAAAAAATTTTTATAATTCATAGATTTATATTAAATTTATTATTTAACTATTTAAAAAATATTAAAATTATACATTTTAGAAAATTATTTTTTTATCAAAATTTTTCATTTTAAATGATTGGATTTTGAAAAAAATCAAAATTCATAAATTTTGATCAATAAAGGATTATTACCAATATTTATTTTATTTCAAGATTGTCTCTAATAAGTTAATAATATTAAAAAACAATCATTTTGTAAAAAAAATTTTATTTTAATTTCAACTAATTGTTTTATTATTTTGTATAATATAATGTTAATATGTATTAAATTATTAATAAAAAATATTTTTTAGCAATATAATTAAATATTATGATATATAATAATTTTATTTTTAATTTTTCAACTTTTAAAATAATCAATTTTATTTTAAAAACTTTTTAATATATAGTACAATTGATTGTATATACTTAATTAATAATAAATTATCAATATTTGATAAAAGATTAGAGTTGTTAAACCAAATATAAATATAAAAATAATTAAATTTTATAGCTAATCAAATAATAAAATTTTTAAAATCTATATATTTTACAATTTAAAATTTTTAAATTTATAAATTTTATGAAATCTACCGTCTTCCACTTAATCAGGACTCTGATAAAGTGGGATTCCGGTGATGGGATCCTCGCGCATGGATTCCATTGACTGAGACAAAATATATAATTGGCTGTTGATGGACAACAGATACCGTGTTGGTATTGAAGGATCACAATGGTGTAAGCTTTTGAGAAATTTTTATCTTTTGATCTACTTATTGTGCAATTCTATTAATTTAACTCATAAAATATTTATTTTATACATTTTATTTCATTTATATTGTTTAATTTATTTATTTAAACTTTATTCTATATAAATATTAATTTAAAAAGTTTAGTTTTAACAAAATAAAAAATACATTCTATATAAATAATAATTTAACTCATTAAATAATTTAGAGTCCAAAGTGTATCCTTTCTCCAGTAGCTCTGAGTAAGGCAGCAAAATAAGGCATTTGAGGGTAAAAGCAGGATGAGATTTATTGCTGTATATTCACTCATGAGCTATTTAGATCTAGTCGTTTGAAATTGTTTGTTGATATTAATGAATTGAGCTCGAGCTTGAAAACTTTATCAAGCTTAATATTTTTTAGTTCACGAGCTAGCTTACTAATGTATTCGATTAAAAATTTTCGAATATATTTATTTAGAAGCTCGAAAATATATTCATTTAAAAATTTATGAATATGTTTGTTTAAAGTTCATTTGCTAATAATATTAGCGAAAACTTAATTGTTAAAGTGTGAATTTCAATCAGTTACTAGAATTTGAAACAATTTTTACCGCACGAACACTTTCAATTACACTTAGATGACTTGTGAATGTGAGAGATTTCTTAAAATTGGAGGAAAAGAATTTTTTCTTTAGATAACACATTCAGGAGAAAAAAATGCAGCAATTGTTTGTTTTTTTTTTTTTTCTATAAATGACTACATATACCATGTGGTATTTTGGTCTTGGAATGGGTAAATCAATAATCCAACAATTATCGAGAATTACGTAATAAATTATCTATTTATAAGCTACCCACCAATTTACTAATTTATAATTTTATTGTAATAACAGTAAAATTTATTGAACTTACTAGGTTCGGGCTCATTAGTATTCAGTTTGATTCGATACGATTACAGCTAGAGCAATAATACTCTCTATCATACACTTTTGATATAAAAAAATGTCTTTTAATGTATAAAATATCAATAATTTTTATAATATAAGCTAATATTTTATTAAAAATATGCGGCCAAAAGTATAGGAAAAAAAAAAAAAGCACTCTTCAAAGGAGGATATGGGATCACCGACATAAGGTGAAGGCCAAAATCAAAGCAAAACTATTAACTATGGATGCTTTTTCGTAGGTTATTATAAAATGAAATTCTGCAAAATTTACAATTATTTATTTATTTGTTATGGGTATTCAATTCGGTGAAAAACACTAGTCCAAATGGCGAAATCGCTGCCACCCAATATAATATTATGATCCATTGCATCAAATAAGGAAAAAAAAAAAAGAACTTTTAGATTATTGAATTTTTGACATTTTTCTTTTAAAATTGATTCTTTTTAAAAATCAAATTAAAGGAAAAAAAACGTATACTATGAAGCAAAGATTAAATTGTTTTCCAAATAAGTTAGTCAAGTAATTAAGAGCATTAATAAGAAAAAAATCAAATTAAAGAGGTATGTTGGTGAAAGTGGCAACACCATAAGGACTTGTTTGGTATTGAAATGAAATTCTCATTCCAAATTTAAATTTGGTATTTTATTTTTTATGAAATAAGATTCTCATTACTCATTTTTCTTGGATTTTAATTCCTTCGTTTTTTGTGGCATTGGAAATTCATTTCCTATTTCTCTCTATAAAATAAATACTTGATCTATTCATTGTGTTGGTTTAAATTTAGATCTACTTAGTATTATCTAGGTTATATGTGAATACTCAAAACTTTTTTTATGTTCTTAATTATCTAATTTCTTAATTTATTTAATATTTTTTATAACTATTAAAAAATTAAATAATATTAATAATAATTTTAAATGATATTTTAAAAAAAATATTGGTAAAAAAATAAAATATAAAATATATAGAGTTAAAAAATAATTACTAATGCATACTTATAAAAATATTAAAATAAAAGTGATTATAAATATTAATACCAAATAGAAATATTGAAATTTTAAATTAAAATATTAGGAATAGAATACCATTTTTTATTTTTTTTTCAAACCAAATAAAATCTTATAAAAAAAAAAGTTAGGTAAGGGTAATGCTACCAAGTGACCCAATTTCATTAGTATTTTAAAGTTATGCCGACAGGAAAGCAAAGACCAAAAGATGAGTATTCATTATTTATTAGCATTAGAATATTGTGAAAAAACTCCTTTTTGGTTTTAAAATAATAATAATAATTAATTTAAAGAGTGGATCAACTTTCTCTTTCAAAGCTTCAGTTTCAACGCTAGTACCGCGTCATTTAATATACATATGATCTCCTTAGCTTAGCTGTCCCCTACAAAGATTCTACTCTGGTGTTGACACTTTCTTGTGTAATTCACTTCTAATAAAAAAAAATATATGTATATTATTTTTAATAAAATATCAATTTTTATTATAAAAATATTAATATTTTATAAATAAAAGTATACATAGATTTTTTTATTAAAAATATATAATAAAAATTATATAAGAAAGTACTAGTTCATATATATAGAGATATGAAAAATATAGAGTAACATATTAAGGAAATATTTTTAGAGGGCCGTTGGAGGTATTAAAAGTAGTTTCTAAATTTTTTTTTATTTAATTGACTAATTTTTTTAATTTTTTATAAACCGTTTTTTACAAATATATTTTTGAATATCTAAAAAAAATTAAACAAAAAAAAACGTTTTTTCTAAACACTAAGTGAGATGTGCAAGATGGATTAATTTATTAAATAGATTTATTTTCTTAATGGCGTCTTTGATTCTCTACTTGCTAAGATTTGTATTTATTTATTTATTTTATAATTGTAAATTTAATGGTAAGCATGAGAATGGTAGTGTTTTTATTCATAAAGAAATAGGTTAAATGTACAATTAAAACCTTACCTTATATATAGTTAAAAATGTCCACTTGGACTATTAAGGTTCAATTTTTGACTTATTATACCCTCAAAATATTGGTCCCCTGTTTGGAATGAATGAATTAAGACTTTTGAATTCATTTGCAAATGAATTCTATGTTTAGAATGATATAACTTAAAATATGGAATTCAATTGAATTCCCTTTTTAATTGTATTTGGAACAAATCTAAAATTTGGTATTCACCCATTTATATATTTTCCTAAATTATTTTTGTAATGATTTTTTTAAAAAAAAATATAGATTTATATAAAATAAATTTGCATAAATATACACTTGAATAAAATCTGTATAAAAATAAACTATTTTTGTTTACACATACACTTGAAATATTAAAAAAGAATATCTCAGACATAATCATAATTATAGTTATAATTATCGTTATTATTTATAATATTATAAAATTTGATTAAAAAAATTATATAACAAGACTCCTAGAATTCTATTTCTTTTGAAAAGTGAAAAAGGAAGAATGAGTAGAGAAAAAAGAGAAATGAAGTAGATTGCATTTGTCAAATGAGAAAGAGAATGAAATAAAAGAATTTTTATCAATAAAATTTATTTAGCTCATTTTGTGAAATTTATTTACAAATTCTACCTATTTTGCTTGAATTTGGTTTTAATTATATCCAATTTTATAGAATTCAATTCTAATAATTATAATAAATAATTCATTTATTCCGAACACTCAATTTCTAAAATTGCAAATGAATCTTACAAATTTTGTGGAATTCATTCATTACAAATTCTAAATGAAATGTTGATATAAATTATTGATTCTGCAAATTATTAACACGTGTCACCCCTTTAACCTAACATATAAATTAAAACAGTCAAATGTGTGTGGATTAAGACTCTGATATTAGAACCAAATAACACATTTGCTCTTGTGGATTTTGAGGGTGTAATTTACTAAAAATTGAATGTGTTAGGGATTTGAATGGACATTATTTTATCATAATACCAAAAAATATTATCTACGCACAATATTATGGGATTTACTTGCACATTTATCCCTTAAAATATTATGATTTATAGACATTGGCTTTTAATAATTTGGTGGAAGAAACATGCTATAAAGACGTTTTTTCAACAAACGCTCATTTCTGGATTAGTTAGTGAAGAGAGAAAAAATAAAAATTATTTTTAAAAATTTCTCTCCTCAATATGTAATCAACAATGAATATTTGATAGTATTGAAAAATGAAAAATATCATTAAAAAAAATAAGTTTTTAAGAATATTAAAAAATAGAGAGTATCTATAGCATTCATCTTTTGCATAATTAGTTATATTTAGAACTAGTGAAAGTTGTGACATTGATTGAAATTTAAAATAAATATTAAAATATTTTATTGGGTTGTAACTTCTAAAGATGCAAGATGAGTATTTGAATAAATCACAAATATTTTTCTGAAATTTAAGAATGGTATAATTTGTCTATTATGTTTTATCTTTATTAAATTACACAGTTTTTTTTTTATTAAATTTTAAAATATTTATCATTAGTTAAAATAAATATTTTATTTCTTTCAATGATATATTAGTAGAATATTTCAAATTTTTTTAAAAAATAATATTTTTCTGCCATTTTATATGATTTAATGTTTTTTAATGAAAAATTTTACAGAATAACGTATTAGTAGGGATAAATATAATAAAAGTCGGTACAAGGAAGTACTGTAGATACTACAGTGATTTTTCTTTTTTGCCCCCCAATTGGAACAAAACGACATCGTAGAGTTAAAAACCAATGACCATCTAATCTTACTTTGAATTCCTGCACAATTCATTATTATGTCTTTTCTTTTTATAATTCAAAATTCTGATTGGTGATTGGTCTTTTTACAACTTTATTTTTTATCTTCTTCCTTTAAACTGCTTCTCATAACCCTAAAACAAAAGCTTTTTTTGTGTTTGTTGTGCTAATGACCAAGTGTGACTATAGATAAAAGTTCTTGATCTGGATCTGTTTTGGGAAATTTTTTTTTTGGTGTTGCATCTTCGTTTCATCAACTCAAACCTTAATTAGCTGTATTTTCATGGCTGGGCTATGGGCTACATCTTCATTTTGGGTCAATATTAACAAAATTCATCAATACACAAGTATGGGCCTCTCTCCGTATGTATAGATTTTTTTACTGTTTATCTAGAATATGGTGGTTTATGAACCGCCTTGAGTTAGTTGCTGCATTCAAGATTTTCATAATCTTCATTTGTGTTTGATTTATGACAGCTGTTTAGTAATCCAACGGTTTAGAGTGTATATATATATCCTCCATTTAATTGTTATCAGACATATCTTGATTTTTAATTCTTTTAAGATAAATTAATGTTAATTCTTTTTACCAATTTCTATATCGTCAAATTTGCAGATTATCTTTATTTCTTTTAACTCATTACGCATAGGCAATCTCGATTAGATTCTAATCATTTGAAAATAAACTCCTAATAGAAAATCCCCCCCCCCCCCCAAAAAAATAATAGAACCTTATAATATGCTCTATATTCTTTATAGATATTAAAAATTTATGAATAAATTTATAAATATTTAAATTTAAAAATATAATTATAGATTATTATTTTTTATAAAATTAAATAAAAATGACATTCAATTAAATACGTTCATACAAAAAATTTTAGATTTTTTTTTGGCAAAAAAAAAATATTTATAATTTTTAGAAAATATATTTTTAATTAGATTCTTTTCAGACATATTTTATTTTTTATTTAAAAAATAAATCTTTTACCAATTTTTAATTGGTCAAATTTGTAAACAATCATTGCCTTTCTAACTAGAGTGGAATTTTTAGTTCATTTAGTTTAGTTAGATGTCTCAAATGGTCGTTTTACCCTGTAACTCACACCACTCTAAATAGCAGTCCCCTCCATTTCATTTTGCACAGCCTTTCTTTTTTAATTGCTATCTCTTCTTCTTCAAACGGTAGACCATCTTTAGTATAAGGTCATTTGATTTACATACAGTAACTTATTAAACACTTTCATTTTGTTTTTAATTTAGTCTTAACAGTATTGCCTAATGTGGGCTATGTTGCATATGTTAGTCCATTTACAGTTTCTTTAACCCTTTTTGTCCAATAACTCAATTTTTTTTTTTAAATTGTTTATGTTTCCTATATATTTTCCTTATTCCCTTAATATTATTTTGAAACTGTTAATTTTTTACTATGTTGCATATGTTTTTTTTTTTTCCTTTTTCCTATTTAACTATAACTATATACTGAAATTTGATTTGACTTTGTAAATTTGTTTGGAATTGGGCGGTGTTTTCGAATTAATCCTTTTTTTTTTCTTTCTATTCAGTAACACGGTGTCACTTTTTCTTTTCTTTCACTTATTAAGAGTTATTTTATTGACATTCTAATAGACATTTTGTTGATGTGAAAAAAGTAAACAAAAAATATATGGGAATTAAAATACTGAATTATATTTATAGATAATTAAATTTCAATTTTTTCAAATGCAAATATAACACTATTTATGATACACGAATGATATTGTAATTTTATAATGGCTTTATTCTATCGACTCTTTTCTTTTTTGTTGCAGATGTCATATCCGCGTTCCTCTTGCACCTACTTTAGAAGCCATTTTGAATCATTATTTAGGGATGTCATTTCCAATGTATGAGACTATATCAAATGATAATATTTTTACATATAATGTTTATTACATGTATGATGACAACGCTGGTAATAGACGTCCGTCGTTTTCGGTTGGTTTATGCACAAATAATGCTGATGAGGCCAAAAATATTGCGATAATAGGGGCCATTGGCCATTTGAAAGCCAACTACAATCTTGAAATTCTAGATTACAATCACAGAGATATGTTAATATACAAGTTAACCTGTGAGTATTCTATATCAGTGCCCTGTGCTGTGCGTATGAACACTTGGCTGGTAACTACGTGAACTTGGGAAAGAAGTACGCAAGATTATTGAAGACAGTGCGAAATATGAACATGGTTTGTGCTTTTTGCCTTTTTTTTGTTCTACTGTTGGTCTAAGTTTCAATGTACTGAAGGTTGTAATCACTTTTAAAGATATACCTATTTATTTTGGTGTTTAATTTCAGTCAATTTTTGAGTTAAATGATTAATACTTTGTTAAATAATCTTTCTTCCAACATCAGTTAATCTATTAGTTTCTTTAAATGTAAATAATCAACTTTCAACAAGGCCTTAATTAATATAAAATTTATTACACCAGCCTTTTGCTTATTCACAAAATTGTACATAAAAATTTGGTAAAAAAATTATATTGAATAAATAAATAGCAAAGAAAATGAAACAATAAATCTAAATAATTAAAAATGATAAAAGAAATCTTATCACGGTAGTATTTATTGACTTGTACTTTTTTTTAGAGAAAAAGAAATGGAATAAAACCCCAGAAAACAAAACTCTATTTGTATACGGGCCTACCACCACGAGACCGTTTCAACCCCATCTGATCACAAAAAAGTGGAAAACCGATCCAGGAGGCTTCTCCAAAATATTAACACCCCTCAATAGTGGGAATATTTGATTAGTTATTCTTTTTTTTAATATTATTTATTTAAAGGAAAAAAAGCATTTAAATTTAATATATAATTTTTTTCACCAATTTATTAAAATTATTTAATCGATGACCAATCTTTTTAGGACAACACAAAAACAAATCTATGTATATAATATACTCAAGTAATTAATTTAACTTTCTAAATAATGAAGTATACGGACTCCATTAGGGAAAATCTTTATAATATATTGATTATTACATATGTCCTAGCATATTTTTGTTAATGTAAACATCAAGAAATGAATTATTATTAAAGTTGATGGTTTAATCAAAATGTTTGATACCATAAATGAATTAGTAAAATCATTTAGAATGGTTAAAGATAGGTTTAAAAATGTTGATTTATTACCAGTTAAACTGAAAATCGTTGGTAAAGACCTGAAGATAGCTGAAAATTATAATTCTCTTATATATTCTGAAATAGCTGGTTTAATAGTTGGTGACTTTGGATTGTATGATAAAAATAAAGATCTTATTATAGAACATAAATTTGGGAACCTAAAACGTATAAGTATTTTACATCCTAGCATAATGACACTCTAATATCCAATTTTATTTCCTTACGGTGAAAATGGATATAGAATATATACTAATTATGAACTATCGAATAATAGCAACAAAAAATCTAGAAAATATATCACAATACGAGAATACTATGCTTTTAGAATACAACAATATCATTTAGAAGGTACCACTTTATTAAGAAGAGGTAGATTATTTCAACAGTACGTTGTAGACATATTTTCATTCGTAGAAGAAGAAAGATTAGATTACATTAGACGTAATCAAAAGGAACTACGTTCATAAATATATATATATATATATATATATAAATTGAGATTGACAGCAGAAATTTATTTATTAAAGCGTGAATTTCGTATTTTCAATATTTCGAGAATATCATTAACTAGAATCTGAAACATAATCCATGATACGAACACCTTTTAATTCTCTTGGATGCATTGGGAGAGGAAGAATTTTTCTCTCTTCTTATGTTTTGTAGATATGGAAGAACAGTTATTTCATTTTAAATAACCTTTTTATATATATTAGTGGAGGTGGGCTTTGGCCTGTGTCAAGCCTACATGGGTAGCCCATTCCCACAAAACCTAACATTTCCCACTTACCCATAGTGGGCTTGGCTCATCCCAAAACATCATTACAACAACTCAAACTTTAATATAGAAAATCATTTATACTTATGAACGAATCGTGTAATCTGAAGCACATAAATGGTGGGAGCTCCAATACAAACCTAACCATAAGCTATATAGGAGACATCGACCCAATAATATAATTACTCTTGACAATATGCTTATTTACCCCAAGTATTTTTTAATACACATGATCGAGTATCATTCAATTCCTTAAAAATTCATACTCAAATCACTCTTTCAATTACTTTGTACTCTAAATTATTTTAGTTTTATCAAATGAAATATCCTCGATTGGTGAATACAAGCAATGAGTGTATAAGCAAAAATACTTTTTCTTTCTCTCTCATACGAATCAAATTTGAATTAACTCGCTTTTCTAGAAGTATTCCATTTCGCTTCCTTTTAGGTCGTCTTGCACATGCAGTATGAAATGCATGCTATGATCAAGCAACTCTTTTCTTATTAAAGATATATAAGTGTATGTCTTGCTCTTTATTATAATATAGATAACATCATATGAGTTTTAGTTTTGTCACTTTTAAAGCATCAAACCTGATAATTTTGTCTGCACATTCAACAATGTTAAACAATAAGTTTCACACTCAGCTTGCTCTAAATAAATATATGAATGGTAGGGAAGTCATTCATATCGATTCTTATATATATATATATATATATATATATATGAAGAATCTCATCTTGATCCTCATCAAGGCGACCTTTTTTATGTAATAGCACGACTAAATCCACTCCCACTGCGTCTTAGTCATCCACACTTTGGTCTCATCTCTAGTCGCTCAACAGCGCTATAGGCGATTACTCATGTGAGAGAGCCAATCTAAGTCTATTGACATACTTTATCGAATTGTGCTAATTGGCATTTCCAACATATTCATATAATAGGAATAACTATAAAACTAGTGAATCATGAGAAATGTACTCCATATCATTACAAGTAAAATACAAACGGTCTGTCAACATATGCAAGTCGACGACATTCTAGATAAGCCCAGGGATCTCATATATCTAACAAATGCATCCCTAGCTATTGGTTTGATAAATGGATCTGCTATCATTTCACTAGTAGGAATGTATTTCAAGACTACTTCCTTCTGTGTGATCAAGTCTCTAACATATCGATATATAATATGGATATGTTTGGTCTTTTAACGATATTTCAGATTCTTAACACATGTTAAAGCAGCAATACTGCCATAATAAATTGTTACAAGTTCAAATGCTGACTTAAACAATTTATGTGTTGCAAAAAAAAACTTTTCAACCAAATTTTCGCTTGTATAGCTAAGGAGCGTGCCACATATTCAGTTTCCACTCTTGATAAAGCTATACAAGATTGCTTCTTGTTACTATATGAAATTATATTGTTCAGTAAGAATGCATATCCAGAAGTCGATTTGCACTGATTAAGATCGCTTTCCCAATCAGCATCTGTATTACCAACTTAGGTAAATCCTTCCTTCAGTACCACAGAACATAGTTTGAAGTTCTTCTTAGATATCTTAATATCCTTTAAACTGCTACCTAGTGTTTCAGACCTATATTAGATTGAAATTTGCTCACTACCCTAAAGGTATTGCAAATGTCTGAATGCGTGCATATACTACATACATTAAAATACTAACATCGCTAAAGAAACTATACTTTGGACATTAGTTCATTTTCATTAGATGTCTTAGGACACGTATCAAGACTTAAGGCTCAGATTCCTTTGGAATATCCACCGGCTTGCAATCATACATATGGTAAAGCTTCAACAATTAACGTTCCCTTTTTTTGTGATTGCATGTGAGAATTGAATTTTTAATTTTAATATTTTTTATTTTTTTGGGTTCTTCAATTTTTGTTCTCATCTTTCTTTGTTTTTCTGTTATGCGAATGGTATTCAGAAGCAATCAATTTTTCCTTTGTTGATGTCATTTCGCTACAAGATGTGGGTTTATGAAGTAAAAACAGTTGAATAAAACAGTGTTGGTATTTTTTTGGGATGACAAATGGATGAGCAAAAAATTGTACTTTATATGGTGATGACTTTGAACTTGAATGGTTATGATGGAATTATGGATTATATTTTCATTTGTAGTTATAGGTTTAGATCTGTATCTGCTTTGTACTTTGGTATGAATTTTTGCTTGGTTTAAGGTTCTTCAGATCTGAGAATTTTTTTTATTTATGTGCTTCATTTTAATATATATAACTAACATATAACCTACATATAATAATAATAATAATAATAACAACAACAACAACAACATATGTAAAACTTATATAGTATTTAACTAACATATAATTCACATACACTTTGTATTTATTTTATTTTTATTTGAAATTTGAGTCCAATTGAAGAACACAACATTTGTTACATTTTATCATTATTCATGTATGCATATAATATACGTATAACCTTCATATAACCAAAATATAAAATTAAATATCACTTCATAATTTTTTAATTCATACACTTTACATATACTCTACATATATCATACATATAATTTTATAGAACTGCAATTTAAATCCCTATGATAAGCTTTATTATTTTTAATCCCATCAATTTACTATTTTTTGATAATATAACTATAAATTTTTTACTAATTATATACTATGTTCTGCTATATATACTTACATATACTATAATATGTAATTTATATAATTTTTAAAAAAATTTGAATATATAATTTTTTGTAGAATTAAATATATAATATTTAAATAATAATAAAATAAATAATTATATATATATATATATAAAGGAAATAAAACCATTTGGCAAAGGATGTTAATTAGGAGTGTAATTTATATATATAGTATATAAAAGGAAACACAAAAAATTTTGGAAACAAAAACACATGAAAATAATGAAATAGCCTCAAATTATTCTCATTAAACAAGCCTAAAATTAAATTTGCTAATAGCTTGGTCATTAAAGCATGAGTTTTCTTAGTTTTGTTAATTTTGGAATTTTGTTTAACATATTGTAATAGTTGTGACAATAAATTTTGCTACTGATATTTATGGTATTTTGCATTTTTACATTGTTACTCGTGTCAATTTTCCAAAAACTAATTTCTTTATTTAATAGATTAATTATCATCTAATCTAATGATCAGAATTGAAAACAAATAATTTAAAGGTTACAAATATCAAAGTTTATCAATAAATATAATGTATGGGAAAAAGACTCTAAATTAAGTGGACTTGCAAAAGGGTTAATCACATGATTGTGAATAGGTAAGAGGGGTAAATGTTTCACGTAGAAAGAGGTATAGAAGCTTGGGTTTGAAGAGTTTGACCCTTTTCAAATAAAAAAAGAGAGGCTTTGGTTACACGCATTGGTAGCAAATCCAAGGTGAAGCAACAGACAAAAATAGTTCCAACCGAGGGGCTAGATTTGGGGAGTTTCACTGAATTTGGAGTTCCAAGTTTCTCATTTTGACTCTCTTACCCTTTACCCATTAATTTCAATGCAGCTTTCACTATTTCACTTGCTAACCAACCCCTCGACATATTTAGCAAATTTAAGTTTGAAAATGTGAACTACCAAATATTTTTACAACTATGTGATGACATTATGAAATTGAGAGTTTTTCATGGAAATTCAAATAAGTATTATGTTTTGCATTACCAAAAAGCAATAAATTGTGGAATCCCATACTTTGGATTTCCAAAGCCCACAAAATCAGAGGAACTTGACTTTTGCCTGCCAATGTTCAAAATTTCTCCATACGAATTTTGAACCCAAAAAAAAAAAAAAAAAAAAATATATATATATATATATATATATATATATATATTATAAGACATGTATATATATTACCTAAACCTACTGCTCTAATCTTCTACAAGTAAACTGCCCAAGTCAAGCATGTGAAATGCTTAAGCGTAATTAATTATGTTGAAAATCTTTAACTTTGTTTTCAATTATAATTATTATTGTAGTTGAATGCATTATATAATCTCTTCAACTATTTAATACATATCCGTTCATTTCCACATAAAGAAAAAAATTTAAGAGATCAACATGTATAGCTTTATCAAGTTGTAAAATTTTCCTAATTTCCATAACTAAATATTTGTTTGTCCTGTGAGGATAACACTGCCATAGTCTTCTCATGGCTCTATTACCATTTTAGAGCCTTTTAGGAGACATTGTTTTTTGTTCGAAACCACAGTTATTCTCAATTTATATGTCAACGGACTTAATTATGTTTATATAAGTGTAAAACTCCGAAATGAAACAAAATATTCTCTCAAGAGTTTTAAGGTAGCTATATATTCAAGATTTAACCTCGAAACTTTTGGTTAAACTGTAAGAGTTATGTATCAATTTATTCACACCCTTTTGGATCTTATAAGGAGGCATATTTTAATTGTGGTTCATCATTGCTTTACAATTTTGAAATTAGCTCCATTATAATTATAATTATGATAGCATTTCTTTTTTTTTCCCAAAATATTTGATATTTATATATAATGTGAAATTTATTTTCCCATTACTAGCTAGTGGCAGTTGCTACGACTGGATTGTTTCTCTTCGTGGACTAATATAATATCGATCTCTTAAATCTTAATAAAGTCAACTTGGGCTGCTAACTAATAGCTCAAGATATGTGAACATTACATGAAAACAAAGAAGAGAAAATTTAGAAAACATGCATGCATGCAGATGCATGTTCCAGGTTTATGTAGTAAAAAAAAAATCTTGAAAATCATTTTATATACTGTTCAAAGTGGCCAAAATTTGGTTGCGCAATATTAGCACGCAAGTGCAAGTTTTGCACGAGATGATCACGCTGTGTCCTTCCTCCCGTGCACCCGTGTTGATTCCTTTGATTTGTTGTACGCCTGTGCTATTCTACACAGTCCATGTGCAATAGTTTGGTTTTTTTTTTTTGCACGCTTGTGTTGTCTTCGTTACGCCTGTGCTATTTGTAATTTCATTTTGAGATGCCTATGTGAAGTATCAGTGTTCAACTTATATTTCATTTTATGATGCACTTGGACTTCTATTTTCTTATTCTACTCCAACTATTATTTGTTGCACGACTCTAATAAAATTTTGAAACTATAAATATCCTTTATAGCCATAGGAAAATTGATGAAATAGTTTGGGATTAAGTGATTTTGGTAAGCAACTTTTGTATTAACTCTTTAAGTTTTGAGAGATTTCGCTTTTGTTTAGATTGAAAAGTTTCTATTTGTAATCTTTAATTCATTTGTTTGTTTGACATTAATAAATCTTTCTTCTCTCTCTTAGACGTAGGAGTTGATTGACCGAACCAAGTTAAATTGTTTGTTTCTATTTTCTTGATTACTTTTATTTGTTTGTTTTTCTGCATTTCCAAATTTGTACCATTTTGTGTTCCTAACTAGAGGTATTAGAGCATCTTAATTCATACTATATACCAAATAGAAAAATATTTAAGAATATAGGCATATGCTTTTTACAATCGTTGAATGATATTTTTCAAGTACAATTATACTCATTGAATATTATTGAACATGCACTCCTATATATAGAGATAAATTCTTATGACAAGAATTTCAGCAACTCATCGTCATATAGACTTTATAGACACAGAATATAATTAGGGTTTTGAGATTAATTATTTTTGTTTTGGTACATGAGGTTTGACCGGAGATTCGAACTCTTTATAGTTATCAAATCAATACTTGGTTAGGGTTGTGAGATTATTAGTAAAGATGGCAGGCCTGTGACTGAAGCCAAAAAACGGAACCCATTTATCTCCCTAAACAGTCAAAGAGCACAAAGTCAATAGTTATTAAGTAGTCTTAATTGTAATTTGTACTAAGGGTCAACAAAAAGATGCTCAAACAATGTCCTAATAGGGGCAGGTGGTCCCCTTTAGGGTTAATTTTTATTAGCTACTAGTGTATCTGAATGTGATTAATTTTCACAATATATATATCTGACAATCTCAGTGGAATAGAAGCTGAGGGAATGGAATAGAAACTGAATTTTCGGATTCTGAGATACTAAACTGATAAATTAATCTTAAACAAAGTCTATAATTTTGAGCTTTGTGTTGGAAATTGGTTCAGGTCCACTTACTACTAAATAAAAATTAATAAGTTTGCTTTGTCTTGATTTGAAATGGGCAGAGAAACACATTCATGGGATTAATGTGATTAATGGTAAATTAATAAAATAAGCTTAAGATTTAATATCCCAATAAACTGCTGATTTGGTGGTTTCTTGAGATTCTTGAATTTGGATTAAACAAAAAATTCCAAATGCTTTGTCTAATTAAGGTACAAGCAGTAAGAAATTAAGAGTCCTTTAAACTTAAAAAAAAAAGAATCCATTTTCTTGACTTTAGATTTTCTTGGTAGGTGTAATTCTTTTAAGAGCTTTGCCCATTAGCCTCACACTCATACACACACACTCTTCTTTAAGAGTCACCAGAAAAGGCGGCTGATCCTTCGGAGGCAGACCCCTTCTCAGGAAGCATATATTGCCTTCAAATTAAGTGAAACTGATTCATAATTGTCAACTTAATTGCTTTCTCTCTCTCCTTTAGGGTTTGCTTCTTCTTATTATTATTAGGGTTTGCTTCACAGTTTGAAGCTCTTCAATTTCTGGGTTTCTTGTTCATTCAAGAACATCAAGAAAAAGAACAGATCATTCTAATTTTACAAAATAAATTAAGATATGGAGGAGAGATATGATAGAGATAAGATGGAGGAAATAATGCTGCCAGGGTTTAGGTTTCATCCAACAGATGAAGAGCTTGTTGGGTTCTATCTGAAAAGAAAGATACAGCAGAGGCCTCTTTCGATCGAGCTCATCAAGCAACTAGACATCTACAAATATGATCCATGGGATCTACCTAGTAAGATAAAATCAACAAACCCAACATTAATCAATATGTTATTAACTAAGTAATTAATTTAGATTTTGTGTTTGTTTTTGGGGATTAATTGCAGAGTTGGCGACCACTGGGGAAAAAGAGTGGTATTTCTACTGCCCAAGGGACAGAAAATACAGAAACAGTGCGAGACCCAACAGGGTAACAGGAGCTGGATTTTGGAAAGCTACAGGAACTGATCGACCCATTTATTCTTCTGAAGGAAACAAATGCATTGGCTTGAAAAAATCACTCGTTTTCTACAGAGGTAGAGCTGCTAAAGGCATCAAAACTGATTGGATGATGCATGAATTTCGTTTGCCTTCTCTTTCTGATCATTCAGCTCCACCCAAGAGATTCCTCGACAAAACTACTATTCCTGCCAATGTAATATATATATTTCCTGTAGTTTTTTTCTTTTCTGTTCTTCGTTGATTATATTTCCTTAGTTTTAATTGTGTAGCTGAACTTGCAGGATTCATGGGCAATATGCAGAATATTCAAGAAAACCAATTCCACAGCACAAAGAGCTCTTTCTCAATCTTGGGTTTCTCCATTAGTGTCTGAACCTACTGCTTCTTCATCTTCTTTACTTGCAAAGGCCACACAAACAACTCAGTTAGGTTCTCTAACAACAGAAGGCAGTACTTGTCATGAAGCAGTCATGCAGTTGAATAACAACTATACAAATCATGAGCTACAACAACAATCAGCTTGTGTTAATAATTTCTCCCCTTTAGATTTTTCCTCCTACAAGCTCTTGAACCCATTACTGTCTAATAATAAACTTTCTCATCATCAGTTTCCCATTTCGGTCGGGGATTTGAATGGCAGTTTTCCGTTTTCGCCTCCCGAAACATTAGCACCTTCAAAATGCACAGTTGATGTTTCTTCTATGCTATTAAACATGTCATCATCTATGCTTGGAGATTTCAGTAGGGCAGGGAATGAGAGTAGCATAGACTTTGTTGGACCTCAAGACAACGTCAACGGCTTCTCATCATTAACTAATTCCTTGCCTCAAGTAATGCAAGTGAATGCTGATCATAATGGAGGAGAAGAACACATGACATTGAAGCATATGAATGATCAGTGGGCAACAGTGCGTTCCATGGGATTTCCTTTTAGTTTGCCTATGAATATTAATATTATGGGTGATGTTTGCAATTGGAAGCCAAATTTGTTTTGGGATTCTTCTTCCTCATCATGTCCTTCTGATAGTTTTTCCACAGCCGAGTGCTATACTTGAGCACATTCTTTTTACATATTGTTTGCATGTTTTTTTTTAATTATTTTTTAATTAGCATTTTAGAATTTGTAACAAAATCTGAATTCAACATTTTCAAGCAATGGAAACTTAACAGAAATGTTAACTTTCAATGTATGGATCTCATGACAGCGTGTATATATTGGAGTCGATGACAAACCCTAGAATCAT